>JAJLZM010000347.1:0-29596 GCA_030572235.1 Ambrosiozyma kamigamensis
TCCAATCATGGCATCGTGGGTCCCCTTGCCTAACATCATCTTTGGTGAAGTCATTAAACCCTTTTTGCCCTTGAACAAATTCAAATTCTCTAAATTAGATACCGCCAATGTTAATAAAAAGCAAAAGATTTTAGATAACTATAAAAACATTTATCCTGGTGATTTAGTTTATTTATTTGAATCCATTGATTCTTCAATTGGGAAATTTGCAAGAGGTTATATCTTATCACAACCAAATCCTTCTGATTTTTCAATTGCAACTATTAATTTAGATACTTTACCTGGCCTTAAAATTAATATTTCAATTATACCTTTAGATCATATTCAAATCATTGATCATTTGGAATTGATCCCTGAATCTAATAATAATAATAAATCAATTAATGAATTCAATCAACATCAATATAAAGATAGAATTAAAACTGCTCCAAAAATATTTAATAATAATAATAATAATGATGATGATAATGATGATAATTCTGATATTGATGATTTAGATATTTATTCAATTACTGGTATAACAAGAAAAATTAAGAAAGCTAAAAGACCAAAATTACCAATTAATCATTTAGCTTTATCAATTAAAACATTACAAAATGAAATTGAATTTGCTTTAAAATCTTTATCAATTTTAATTTTTACTTTATATACAAAAAATGATATAAATCATTTTAATAAATTAATTAGATTATTTAATCAATTAGATGATAATAAAATTAATTTAAAAAATAAATTCTTAACTAAAAATGAATTAAAAAAATCTTTAAAAAATTCAAGTTATTATTTAACTTTAATTTCAAAATTTATTGGTTCTTCAAATTTAATTAGAGATTTTAATGATAAAGGTAGATTAAAATCAATTTCAAAAGATATTAATGGTTATGAATGTATTCTGGCTAGAGATCCAAATACTGGTGAATTATATAATAATAATAATAATAATATAATTGTTGATCAATTATCAATTAATCAAATGTTTTTTGCTTTATTACCAAATTATCCAATTATAAATTCAAATTCAATTAATAAAATTGAAAAATTTAATCAATATTATCCAACTAATATATTAATTGATTTTAAAAATATAATTAGTTCTTCATCAAATATTAATAATTTAAATCCTCCTGGTTTTAATGGATTTACAATATTTTTTTATTTAAAAAATTCAAAAAAAATTATTACTGAAACTTTTAATATTAAATTATTATCTTCAAATGATGATGATATATTAATTAATAATTTATCTTCTGCTTTATTTAAAAATATAAATTCTTTAGATATTGATAATCAAAGAATTTATTTATGTTGCTATATAATTGAATCAATTAATTTAAATGATAATCTTATTAAAAAAGGGGTTTGTGCTGGTGCAATTGATATTTCAAGAATCTTTTCAAATAGAAAACATAATATATTATCAATTAATAATGATTCTCATCAATATTCAATCAAATTATATGCTTCATATATGACAACTAATAATGATAATAAATTTTCAATACCAAATAATGTATTTGCAATGCCAAATAATGGTTGGGGTGAATTAATTGATAGAATCATTTCTGGTTCAAATAATGGTATTGCAATTAATCCAAGAGCTGAACAAATTATTATAACTGTTAAAGAATTAAAAACAATTGATCATAATAATAATACTAATAATAGTAATAATTTCATATTTGATAAAAATAATGTAATTGATATTATACCTCCATTATCATATAATCCATTAAATCCAGATTATGATAGAATTTATTTAAGATTAATTAGATCAATTAATATTCAATGTAAAGATTATTTAACAATTAAATTGAGATCTTCATCACCTAATTTAAAATTTGCAAATTCTTCAAATGAATTACATGAATTAACTTGGCAATTTATTTCATTTTCTTCAAATGAATTTATTAATGAAATAATTCAAATTATTGGTTTAACAAAACAACCAAATAATGAAAATGATTTTTTATATTTTGATTTATTTATTAAAA
The DNA here is from genome assembly GCA_030572235.1 of Ambrosiozyma kamigamensis. Classification (NCBI taxonomy): domain Eukaryota; kingdom Fungi; phylum Ascomycota; class Pichiomycetes; order Pichiales; family Pichiaceae; genus Ambrosiozyma; species Ambrosiozyma kamigamensis. Next base: position 1,992 of record JAJLZM010000347.1, read on the forward strand.
ATGAATTAATTGCAGAAGGTAAATATCCATTAAGAGTTTATAATCAAATTTTTGATACTGGAGGTGATTTAAATTCAAAAAAATTTAAAACAATTGATTTATTTAAATCAAATTCAGATGAATTATTTTGTTCAATTGAAATTAATTTAGAATATATTGGTAAAAATTATAATATTGATAATTATATTGAATTAATTTTAAATTGGAAACCATTATTTCAAAAAAATTTAACAAATACTGAAAAAAATTTAATTTCAACTATTACTAAAGTTAGAAGATTAGGTATTAATATAATTATAAAATATTTTAATGAATTAATGATTCAATTATTAGAAATTTTTGATTTAGCTTGTGATAAACATGAAATTGTTTCAAAATATGGTACTTCAAAAGAAAGTATATTTGATGAATTATCAAATTCTGCTTTTGAAAGTATTGTTCATTTATTAGATATTACAATTGCTAGATCAAATCAATATATTTATTTATTTGATGATTTAATTAATAATACTAATTTACCAAAAGTTGGTGAATCATTAATTATAAAAATGAATAATTATTTTAAATCATTTAATCAACAATGGAATTCAGTTAGTAGAGCTTTATGTCGTATTTCACCATGTATTTTAAAATTAAGTGTTTCATGTCATTCAGATTTAACACAATTTCAATCATTATTAATTTTATTTAATAGATTTATAACTGAATTTTTAAAATCAAATGAAGAAAAATTCGTTTCTGATCAATTAGTTATAATTGAATTATTAGAATTATATTATGATTCTCTATTACCTATATTACCAATTAATCAATTAGGTTTATTTATAATCGATTGGTGTGATGGTATTGGTTTAAAAGGTTTAGGTATAATGGATACTTTAACAAATAATAATTTAATTAATCAAAGAAAATCAAGACAACATAAATTAATTTTAACTAAATTACAATTATTAATTAAATCAATTAATAATAAATCATTTAATAAGATTAATAATGATAAAATTCGTTTAACATTTTATAAAATTTCAATTAAATCTTCATTAGAAGTTATTTTAAATAATAAAAATACTTTTGATATTGATGCAACTAGATTATCATTAACTGTTTTATTAACTGTTTTAAATAAAGCATTTGGTACTTTTAATTCAATTACTGAATCAAATCATATTGATTTATATATATTATTTTCAAGATTATTTCCAATTTTATGTAATGTTTTTAATAAATATTTATATTTTTTAAAAGATTCATTAAAACCAACTAGAATATTTACAAAATTATTTCAAATTAATTATCCATTTGAAGAATTAACGATGGATTCAAATGTACCTGATGAAATCTTTAGTGAAGTTTTAATTGAATTAAATATTATATTAATTATTTTATCAAAAATTATAATTCATTATAAATCTGAAATTGATCAAATTTTTGCAATTAGAGAACATTATATTGATTCATTTAAAGATTTACAACATTTAATTGGTACACCAATTGATTTTATAAATTCATTAACTAAACCAATTGAAATTAATAAAGCAATTAAAGAAATGATTTCACCAATTTATTATCCAAATGATAAATGGTTATCATTATCTTCATTAACTAATATTTCATTTCAAAAATATTTAGAAATTATGAATGATTTAATTTATTTACCAACAATTACAATTGATGATGATGATGATACAGTTGAACATCATATTAATAATGAATTTAATAAATCTATTTGGATTGATTTTATGATTTCAAATTTTAAATGTATTAATTCAAAATCTTCATCATTAGAACATTTAAATATTTTAGCTAACAAATCATGCTATAATATAACTGGTGATATTAGATCAGATGCAATTAAATCATTATATAATGTTTGGGATAAATTAGCTCCTGATTCAACAAAAGAATATTTTGATAGAACTGGATTAGAAAAAGTTGGTGGTTATCAATCATTATTATTTAATGATAAATCATGGAATTTTATGGAAGAATTATTATTATGTTGTATGCAAAGAAATCAATCATGTTTAGATTATGGTAGACAAATATTTTGGTCAATTACAACTGATCAATGGAGTAAAAAAGAATCATTTTATGAATTAGAAAGTGAAATTATTTCATCATTATATGATTTATTTTTTAATAATAAAAATAGATATACACCAGAACCAACAGAAATTTTAAATTTTATTAATGCTTTAAGTTCAGATATTATATTAAATCCTGAAGATGAGGCTTATCAACCATTAATTAATTTAGTTGATACAATGTATAAATTTTTAACAACAGCTGCACAATTAAAATCAATTCCAGAAGGTCATGAATTTGATGATGATAGAACATTTTATAAAATTAATATTTCAGGTTATTTGATGAATGTTGATAAACCAGAATTATTACAATCTTTTATTAATTCAATGTATGAATCTAATTTAGAAAATAAAAATTATGTTCAAGCTGCTTTATCATTACAATTATTAGCTAATACATATAATTGGGATCCAACATCATTTTTACCTCCATGTTCAAAACCAAAATTCCCATCACAATCTGAATTTAAAAGAAAAGAAGCATTATATAAATTAATGGCAATTAATTTTACAAAAGGTCGTAGAATTGAACAATCAGTTGAATGTTTTCAAGAATTATTAGATGCTTATACTAAATATAATTTTGATTTACTTGGTTTAGGTTATTGTCATAAAGAATTATATAATTCTTATATTTCATTAGAAGAAGTTGGTAGAATGGAATCAACATTTTTTAAAGTTTCATTTATTGGATTTGGATTTCCTGAATCAACTAGAGGTAAAGAATTTATTTATGAAGGTTTACCATTTGAGCATATTACATCAATTAATCATAGATTAACTAGATTATTTCCAGGTTCAAGAATTATCTCGAATGAAGATGAAGCTAAATTATTATTAAAAAAGACACCATTTGGTAAATATTTACATATTAAAACTGTTTTACCAACAAAATCATTAGATCATGGAGAAATTAAATTATCATTTATGACTAAACAATATGTTGATAATAAAAATTTGAAAACTTTTGTTTCAACTAGAAGATTACCTGGTGCAACTAATGTTACTAATTTATGGACTGAAGAATATACTTATGAAACATTTTTAACTTTTCCAACATTAATGAATAGATCTGAAATTAGAAATACTTCAATTGTTAAATTATCACCAATTAAAAATGCAATTAATTCATTAATGGAAAGAAATGAAGAATTAATTTCATTAGAATATATGATTAAGAAAAATATAAAAGAAGGTGTTGATATTAAATCAATTTCATCAAGTGTTATGTTTAATAATTTAACAAGAATTTTATCAGGTACAGTTGATTCACCAGTTAATGGAGGTGTTGGACAATATAGATTATTTTTTAATCCAAAATTTAAATCAATTACAAAGAATCAAGAATCAGATTTTGATTTAAATTCAAAATATTTAAAAAATTGTTTTGAAAATTTAATTAAATTATTAAATAAATTATTAAAATTACATGAATTTTTAATACCAAATAATTTAAAATTACAAAATGATGCAATGTTTGAATTATTTAATAAAAATTTTAAATTAGAAATTAGTCAATTAAATTTAGATACAAAATCAAAATTAACTTTAGATTCATTAATTTCAAATGATATAATTAATTCAAAGAATGATCGTTATCAAAGAAGACGTCATCATACTGTTAGTAATTTAATACCTGGTAATGAATATTATGATTCAAGTATTAATAATTATACACCAACTACATCAAATTTAAATCGTGATGATGATTCATCAGTTAGTGGTTCTGTTCACTCAAGTGGTTCAGGTTCTCAATCTAGATTATCAAGTGGTGTTGGATCAAATAGTCTTAGAGCTAATTCTTTTAGAGGTGTTAATGGTAAGAGAGATATTTTAAATTATGATAAATATATTTAATTGATTTAGATATATTTTGTCTTTAAAAGTGTTTGAGTTTTGTTGTTTTGCATTTTTACATTTGTTACATTTTTGCATTTTATTACTGCTGTTTGTATTTTAGTTTTAATCATCATTTTTATTTCTTGAAGCTAGTTTACTTTTGTTAATCTTTTTTGAATTTTTTTCTGCATTTACGTTTACATCTTCCTCTTTCTCTTTTTAGATATTTTAATTACATTTTATTATAATTTACACTACATCTTTACCAATTACACTACTAATTCAATTTAAGAAGAATAAAACCAAGAAGTATATAAAACTGTACATTTAATCATTCAAGAAAGAAATAAACCACAAAGGACAAAAAAACGAGACACATCATTAAAAAAAAAGCAAAGTTAATCAGTAAAGTAAAACAAAATCAATCAATAGAATAAGTGAATTCTATTTAATTAAAAAGTAGATCCAGCTAGTAGACTTGCAGCACTTTTAGCATCAACTTTAAAACCTAAAGAATCATCATTATCATCATTAAAAATGTTATTATTATTTTCTTCATGATCTAATAGATTTTCAGTTGAATTATTTGCAGAAGCACCAGCAACAAATGAATCAATATTATTAACAACTTCTAAATTTTTATTTCTTGGTCTTGAATTCCATGAATCATCTCTAGTTGGTGATGAATAATTATTTGAATTTGGTAAATTATCTCTACCTAATCTACTTAATGATTCCATTGGATTAATTAATTTATTAGTTAATAATAAATGTAATTTTTTACGTTCTTGTTGAATTTGATTTTTTGTAATTAATTTTAAAATTCTTGTAATTGATTTGGTTATATAATTTAAATAATCTTGTGATTCAATTAACATTTCATAAGTTGTTCTTTTAACTTGGTATTTTAATTCTTTTTCATAATTTGTTGCCATTTCTAAATTTCTAACAGCTTCATCAACTTTAACTGGATCAATCATTGGTTTAACTTTTAATTTATTTATAGTTGCATATCTTTTTCTAGTAACTTCTTCAGCATTAATTAATTCTCTCATTAATAAATGTCTATTTGTTAAAGATTCTTTAATATTATAACAATCATCAGAAATTAATTTGAAATTTTCAGTTAAACTTGCATTTAAACTAATTGATTTAAATAAATCAATTTCATCAAAAATTTTCATAATTTTATAAAATTTATTCCATAATCTAATCATATCTTTTTCTGTTTCTAAATTATTTAAATCACCTAATTTTGAATAAACTTCTAATGATGAATTTGATGAATATTTTTGTAATTTTAATAATTTATCTAATTTTTCTAATAATTTTTGTGATAAAACAAATACATTTTTAATCATTGGTCTAAATTCAGCTAATTCTTTAGATGCATCAAATGGAGGTTGGAATTGTTTTAAAGTTTTTCTTCTTAAACCAGTTGCCATTACAGAATTTTGTGAAGGTTTTGTCTTTGATGGTGTATAACTAAAATCATTTTGTTCAAAAAATAAAACAAATTCTTGATTTCTAATTAAAATTGGATTTAAACAAATTCTATCAGCCCAAATTTGTAATGATTTAATAAAACTATCAATAAATTCATTTGAACCAGAATTATATAATAAAGGAATATCAGGTAAAGCAGGCACAAAAACTTCAATATTATTAAAAATTAAATATTTATAAAAAGATTCAATTTCTTTAAAAGTTCTTCTTATATCTTTATAAGTTGTTCTTCTGAAACCAGGAATATTTTTAATTGTTGAATTAAATTTGATTATAGGATTTTTAAAACCTGATGAACCATTTTTTTCAATATCAATAATTTTAATTGATATACTAAATGATTGTCTATTCAAACGTTCAGGCAAGTATTTCTTTAAATCTAAGTCAGTTGGAAATTGATGAAAAGGAGAATTTAAATCATCTTCTTGTTCATCTTGTTTACTTGGAATTTTAGGTTGTTGCTTTGTTTGCCTCTGAGGAGAAGTTAATTGTTGTTGTTTATCGATTGGACGAGGTGGTGTGCTTTCATCTTCGTCTGGAGGAGGCGAAAGGTCTCCAGACATTGAAGGAACAGTTCCATGTTGAATGAAAGGAGGAGGAGGACTTAAAGTTGATTGTTTTTTAATTTTTGTCTGCTGTTCATCATCTGGTTTCTTTTGTTGTTGTGTTGGAGGCTGAATAATCATGCTGCTCTCAGCAAATGGGTTGTTGTCGAAGTTATCAAAATCATCTGGCTCGTAAGGGACTGCTGAAGTCATTGTTTGGTTACAACGATGGGAGTTTGTTGTTGTTGATAAGAAACAGCAAAAGGAAAGTTGTTGTTTTTTGAAATTGTTGATGATTGTGCGGCGCAGTATTTGTTTGATCTGTGGCGCATCATTTTTTACAATTTACCTGTTTTGCAGTCAATTACACAAGATATCGTATTGGATTTAATCATTTAATTTAAGTAAAGTCATGTCAAAATACAATTGAGTCAAAAAATACAAAGTAAATATATATAAAAGTTGATAGTTAAACTAAAGAGGATCAACACACCATTGTTGTATATGTTATTTGGTTGTATTAACATTACCAGAAAACATGAATACCCAAGAATTGGAACAAAGCCATATTTTTATCAAAACGTTGATTATTTCGTGGTTCCAATCTATACCTTGCTAAATATTCATCTAACCTTTCATCACTTAATGATTCAATTTTTCTGATCGATGATAATTCATTATTCCATTCAGTTTGATCTGGTAAAACAAATACATTAGGAGCAGATTCATAAGCAATCGGTAAAAGATTTGATCTTTTAAAATGGTTTCTATTAAAATTTTCCAGTGATTTACATTTAATATCTAGTGATGATAATTGATCCTCCATTCTTTTCAAAATATTAAAAATAGATTGTAAGCTAGGTTGTTCTTCTTCAACAGGAAGATGTTCATTATGAGTCTGAATTTGAAGTATATTTCTTGGTAGCATTTGAGTTGTGCTAAAAAAATGAAATGGTAGCCAAAGAGAGAATCTACAGTAAAATCAGGTAAAGATTACGGGCTCGTAACCAGGATTCACGTGACTGATTTCATGAGAAATTCAACTTAACCTAATAAATGATGAACTTGTTGGTGTTGTGAAAGATAAATTGAAAGATTTCAAAGAATTTAGAAAATCCTGTTGGATGATTCATACTCTTGTAATTGTTGGAGTTAATATTGATGTCATTCAAGATGAAATGATTAAAAAAGATGGTTAAAACAACTTTAGTTGGTAGAATTGATAAGTTAAAACCCTTACTAATAATTCATAAGTCTTTTCTAGTGGTACAACAACTGTTAATTTAAATAGCATCTCCTAGTGACTGTCTGTAAATCATTATTATTAATATCATTAAATTGTCTAACATGATGTATTAATACTGGAGCTTGATAGTTCAACTTCTTGACTTGATAATTGATTAAGATTAGTGAAAAGATCTTTAACTAATTGAATCTGATAGTTATCATAAATAACATTTGAATCTTCTTTTAATTTAAAATAAAGTACTAAACCATTAAACCTAATCAGCTCTTTCTAACTTTCTTTTCATCCGTCTTTGGAAATTGGATGGTAGTCTTTGAATGATATGTCCTTGTCATTGCCATCAATGAGTTAGTTCAAATGGTATATCAAAATCATCTGCAAATTGAAACATGAACATTGTTAAGAAGTAAACACATGGACTGTAATTTGATGGATTCTAGGAAAAGAAGTTGTTATAAAAATCGATAAAATTAAATTTTCCATTTTCGCTCAATTACAATTAAGGATAAGTAAATTAATCGTTAATTATTCGTTTTATTTAAGGTATAGAAATAAAAGAGAAAGCGTAAGGGGGAATAATTGGGAGGTACATAAAATCATAATAGTCATAAAACATCGTAAAACGCAAGTAAAAGTAAAGTTAATAATCTATATCACAAAGTTAGCAAAGTGTTAAATAAACAATTCCTACTACTGTAGAGGAATTGTAAGGAAGGGAATGAAGGTAATTTTAATCAATATAATAACAAAGAAGCACCAAGTTAAGCATTTATGATAAAGATGAAACATAGATCAATAAAAATGAATATAAGTTTTTTTTTTGGAGTTTTTGTAATTTTTTAATTGGATAAGTATAAGTAGAGGTTAATAATAAAAATCCCAAACGCATATAAAAATGGTAGTTAAACTAGACAACAGTAGCTGGATCTAATTTCAAATCACCTAATTCAGGAATATCTAAATCAGCAGGAGCTTCAGGTTCAATTGGAGTAGCTTTGTAACTAACATTAATATAAGGATCATTTGAATTTGATTCAACATCAACTTCAACTTTCCAATGATTTCTAATTTCATATTCATCATCATCAAAACCATGATTAGTTTCATCTTTAAAATGCCAATTATAAACAGATGAAGTACCATAAAAGTTTTGAACCATTTCTTCACCAGTTTTTTTAAAATCATAATTAATACCACTTAATTTTTTAATATCAGGTAATAAATGTCTTCTAACATGATGTTGTAAATGTCTTCTAAATTTTTTATTTAATGAATTCATTTGAGGTTTAATTTTATCTTCTTGACCATGAGTTTGAGAAACAATAAAAGGAGGTAAATATCTTAATTTAATATTTAAATTATCAAATTCATTATCCCATGATTCATCTTTAATATAAGATTGAAAATCATCTAAAGAATCAAAATTAATTTCTTTTGAAGATCTAATTTTTGGTGGAGCAGTTAAATGATCAATAACAACAGGTTCAGCATGAATTTCTCTTTTCATGGATTTGAGATTCTTTCTCGCCATCTTGAATGATTAAAATATAGGAATAGCACCTAACGTAAGAGTATTATCGTTTTGAAGTTTGATAAGTAAGAATGTGTAAAATAAAAGATTCACACAATCAAAAAGGGGAAGTTAAAAGTGGTTGTAGTATTAAAGTGAACTTTAAATAAGTTACTTTTGATGAAGAAAAGAAAAAGAATCAAAATAAATGGAAATTGAAATTTGAAAAAGGGGGATAAAGATGGGTTTTTATAGTGTTTGGTAGCAAGTTAAGGAATCTTGTGGTCCAGCCAATCAACTCACAAGACAGGAAACCCCACTCACCACAGTTTCAGTAATTTCATATTTCATATTGATAAATCTCCTAATTAAGCAATGACCAATATAACCCCAGATTCTGTTGTTTTCCTGTAATTCGTCATTCTTCTTGTGTTACGTAATGTGCGCCTCTCAGATTCCCCACTAAAGTACTTATCAACAGAATTTCCACTTTAACCACTACAAATCTATTCACCAGAAACAGATCATTGGAAAGTCATTTAACTGTTATCTTAATAAAGATCATTGATTGATATCTTAATTCTGACTTGTGTAAAATCAACTAAATTGAAGGACCAAGTGTTGTTGTTGTTATATATCGGCAGTGTGTGACTGTTCTCCTTCTTGATCGCTGATTTGCTGTTATAGCTCAGATCTGAAAAAGAAATGTCGTACCACCACCATCATATATGCACTTATCTAAATAAACGAATGAAACTGCTGAGTTGTTGACAAGAAGTATACGAATCACCAATCAGTTGAAGGATTGAATTGAATTGAATTGAGTGTAATGTTGTAGAAGAACTTGAAGAAGATATCGTTTGACTTATCGATGTCCGATAAAATTCAAATTAACTACTATAATGTTATCAAATACTTTGGAATTGTTGGGAGTTTTCAATATTGTGGATCTTGTAACCAAAACCCGGTAAATGGGATTGAACTCATCATCGATTAATTGGTGGGATATATGTTTTTGAAAATCATTAAAGGAGCGTTAAAAACTTAAAGCGTTAATTAAAGGCTTGATTCAAAATATATAAGTAACCAAATAACAAGCTACAATACATGAAATAAACGAATAACTTATTCTTATTGCTATTGAAGCCAGATGATAAATATTAGTAAGGCACAGATCAATCTAAATTGAAGATGATTAAAAACATAAGTTGATACAGTTCAATTTAATTGATTCAATTCGACTTGAATTAAAACAAGGATTTCAAATGCGATAAGAATAATATATCTTAATTAAAGGTTACTCTACTTTCAGCGTTTAATTCAGATTACGATCCCTGTAAAATTGTATAACTAAAGACGGTATACGTAGTAAAGTTTGGTTAAAGTTGCAAATTGATTTATATTTAATTTTGATAAGGATAGTTGTACCCCAGACGGCGCAGCGGTAATTAAATCATCTGGTGTACAGATGTAAATTTCAAAATTTCAAAAATCAAATTGAATCAATACTTACAGTCACAATCAATTAGTGTCATAGTAGCACTCAACTCAATTCTACAAATTGCTGACTAGTTCCATTGGGAATTGAAATACACACCCCTAGATCGATGAACTTTTTAAATCTGTTACTTTACTGTATGAACAACTTGAAGATAAATGATTTCAACTAATCTTGTTTCAAACAGTCTCACCAATTAATAGAGCAAGACTAACTGAATCATATATTCAATTTGAAATTATTCCTTTACATTAAATTAAACTTACATTACTTTAATTTACCACCGTAACCCCCTGTATAATTGTTGAACATTTCAATTATTTCCTCTTGTTTCAATCAATATGCTAATAGATACTCAAACAATTTATTAAATGATTATTCCATTTGGTTTAGTTTGGTTTGATTTTCTTCACATGATAATCAATAGATTTAAAGTATTCATTGTTAGAATCAAGGATTATTTAATGATCACTTTGAAGTACAAGTTTTAATAACTTACAAATATAATTTAAGGAACCTGATCAACTTTTTAATACTAATACTTATACTTTAATTATATAAATTTTATAGTTAATTTGAATTTAATTAAAATATATAATATAAAAAGAACATGAAGCAAAGAATAACGAAACGAATTAATAATAATATAAGCAAAGAACACAACAATCTAATTAATTAATTAGTAGATTGTGAAGGAGGTGGAACACCAAAACAAATCAATAAATGTTTAACATTTTGATCAAACGAATCAGTAATTAAACTATCACCACTATATCTTTTTAACAATTCAATGATTCTATCATTACTTAAACTATTAACTTTATCAAATGTAGATAATTCATCATTCCATTCATTTTGATCAGGCATAACAAATTCTCGATTATTAAAATAACCAATTGGGAAATAATAATTATTTGAAATTCTATTAATTTGAATGTTATGTAATGAACGAAATTGTAAATTGTTATTAGATATATTTAAATCTATATTTTCAATGCTTTTAAACAATAATTCTAATTTATTAGATAACTTTTCAAATTTATTTGATAAGTTTATTAAATGATTATATAAAAATTGTAATATACCTAGATTAATTTGAATAGGTTGTGATTGTATATGTAATTGGAATCTCTGGTTTTTTCTATATGGTGCCATTGTGTTGATTGTTTGTTGTGTTTTTGAAGAAAAGAAAAAGGTGTAAACACACTGTAAAGTAATCATTAAAGGGAATGTTGAAATGAGAAAGGGCTCGTAACCGTTTCTCACCCGTTTCGCAAAATGGCAGTCTCTTCAGAAAACGAAGAATTAACAGATACAGTAAAATAAATCACTACAAACTACTACTAAAAACACTAAAACCATCAAAACACCCACAATATGTTTGGACTAGGAACATTATTCTACTCGATACTATTCATAATCAATGGAATAGCAGTGCTATCAGAAGATAGATTTTTAAATCGTATAGGATGGGGATCAACGAACAATACAAATATAAATTCAAATACACCAACAACATTTTCAACATTTGATGAATCATATAATAATAATAATAACGATGCAGCTAGTGTTAAATCAAGAATTATTAATTTGATTGGTGCTACTAGAACATTATTAAGATTACCATTAATTTTTATTAATATATTTGTTATTTTATATCAATTAATATTAGGATAGGTGTGGGTTTTGTTATTGTATATTAGTGTGTTTTATTTTGTTTAATTTTTGTTTTTGTGGAAACGCAATAAATATATTAAAGATATATAAAGAAAATTTAAAAAGCAACTTATAAAGCAATAAAAGTATATATATAAGATAAATAATCTAAAAGAAATGAAAGAAAACACGAAAACACGAAAACCCAAGTAAACACCGTACGTATACTAATCATCATCATTGTTATTATTATTAATATTATCATTTAAAAATCTATCAATAATTAAATCATTATCAATAAAATTTAATTCATTTAATTTATTTAAATAAATTAAATTTAAATAATTTAAAAAACAATCATAAATCATTATAAATTGTCTTAAATTTTGAACCATACCAATTCTTTGAATTCTAAATTTATTAACAACATCAAAAATTAAATCAAATTCTGTAATTTTATGATTTATAATTGTATCAATTACACAAAAACAACCTGTACGTCCACAACCTGCTGAACAATGAACCAAAGTTAAATCATTTTTTTGTTGAATGTAGTTTTTTAATAAAGTTAATGAAATTAAATCATTTATATTAAATAAAGTACCAAAATCCGGCCAACTTAAAATATGAATTTGTAAAAAAAAATGAATTTTATTATTTATATTAATTGAAATTTTTCTAATTATAATATTTGATTCACTATTTAAATTTAATTTAAATGTATTTGATTCTTCAATTATATTAACAATAATTTTTAAATTATTTGAATAATATATGCCAGATTTCCAAAATGGTGAACATTTTTCAATTAAATTTTCAAATTCAGCTGTTAATGAAATAATTAATTTAATTTTTTTATTAAAAATAACTTTAAAAAAATCCCCAATTGTATCATATAATGGACCTTGAGTTGCAATATATTCATTATTTAAACCAATATATGAAGCATTAATATAAAAATCCGAGTTATCATTTAATTTAACTCTTGAATGTTCAAATGGATAAATATCTTTATATCTATTTTTTAAACCTAATTCAAAACCATGAAAGAAAGAATTAGTATTGTTATTAATTGTTGAATTATTTAATCTATCTAATTCTAATTTTTGTAAATTTTGAAATTTTTTTGATAATTGTAATGAACCAAAATCATTATCATTATATAAATCAATTAACCAATTTGGTATATTAGGTGGGATTGGGGTTTTATTTTTTAAATTAAATGATAAATGTAATGATTTATCAGGAGATAATTGTAAATTATCTTCATGATGATTAAATTTAAAAGAATTTTTTGTTGATGATGGAGTATTTGGTAATGAAAAATGAGATAAAGATTTTTTTTTTTGATGAGATTGTAAATTTGAATTTGATAAACCAAATTCAATTAAATTTGGATAAATTAATTTAAATTGATTAAAACCTTCATTTAATATAAATATATTATTAAAATTTGAATTTAAAAATTTATTTGATAATTTAAATAAACTTAAAGATAAATCATTTTTATTTTTTGTTAAATTATCATAAAATATAATTTTTGGTAAATCATTTATATTTCTATTTAAATATTGATTTAATAAAATTTTTTCATCATTTGTTAAAGTTTGAATACATTTAATTAAATTAAAAGTTGATCTTTTTAATAAAGTTGAAGGTAAACATAAATTAATTGAATTTTTAATATGAGATTTACAATAATCTTGAAATGGACGAACATCAATGATTAAAACGTTTAATAGGTTGTCTAAGCCTAAAGAAGAGTTGTTGATTTGGTTGTGACAGTCATTGATTGAAATCATTGAACAACCTAAAGGTAAATTGTATCTGGTGTTGTTGTTGTTGTTGTTATAGATATTATTATTTTGATTATTTGATAGTATTTTTTTTAATTGTATTGGGAAAGTCTGGAGTTTGTTGTAAGATACCTTGTCGTTGTTTGAGTTCTCGTTGTTGTTGTTGATCATTGTGACATTATTTGTGTTGATATTCGACTTGTGTTGTAGCATTAATTGTGTTGAAAACAGCTGTTTCAGAGTAGAAAAGACGAAATTTTGTTAATTTCTGTTAATTTCTGTTAATCGAAACAGAGACGGTCTAGACCCGCGATGACGTAGTGCAAATTGTGCAATCTCGCAGTCTAGACTCGATGATGTCATGAGGGGCTGGGTGGGGCACGCTATCTATATTTTTAATTCATAAAATTATGTTTCTGAGTTTGCAATATATATATTTTTTTTTAATTCCAGGAGGTCTCCCACAAATATTATAGATTTAAGTACTAACAACACAAGTATCACTACTCCAACAAACAATATTTCAAAAGGCTTTTTTATATAACGTATTAGATCCTCTCTTATAAATCTTAAAAAACCTTCAATTTTACAATAATTGATACTAATAATTCCATATATTGAATAATAAAGTCCAGCAGTAGTATCTTTAGGCATACGAATCCTAGTTTTCTTCTTTGAATATGAAAGATTATTAATACTAACTGAAGGATATTTTGAATTTGGATTTTTTGGAACCTTTGTTGGATGAGATGATCCAATAATTAAATAACGAGGATGTAAAACTTGAATTTCTAAATATTTGAAACTATCATTTAAAAATATACTTAAAGAATGTGGATTACCTAAATTCAATGGAGATATTATGAAACCATAATCAATACTTAAATAGTTTAATGTTGGTGGTATTTTCTTCCAAAAATTCATGCAACCAGGTGAATCAGCATTATCTGGTGTATAAATATCACATAACTCAATTTCATTTAAATCAATTGCATTCTCTAATGTTGGTATTGATTCTAATAATAATCCTTGAGCTTGAAACCAAATTAAATTTTTTGGAACTTTAGCATTCGATAAATTAACATCATATCTACCAGATGATTTAATAATTAAACGTTGCAAAGAATCAGGAATAGATTCAAAACTTTTAACTGAAATGTTACCATGAATTTGAATGAATTTAACATTAGTTAATCTTTTAAAACTAAAATTAATCTTACAATTCTTAGGAATTTCATCAACGATAACTTTGACTAATGAATCACATTTAGGTAATTTAAATCTAACTGGTGGTAATTTTAATAAACTAATACATTTTAAATTCTTAAAATTAACAATTTCTTTAAAGTTATCTTGAAGTCGTAATTCTTGAACTTTTGCTTTATTTTGGAATAGTTTAACAGCATCTATAGCTGTTGGTAAAGGTGAACTAGCAACTATAAAGTAACCATTTTTAATATCAAATAGTTCTCTTGTTCTTCTATCATTAAAAAATTCTGGATCATTAACTTGAAAAACTATTGTTAATTGTTCACAAGCTGTTGAAATTTCATGAATACTATTAAAACCAATATCATCAGATTCATCATTAGAAAGAATGAACCTTTCGTTTATAAATAAAGTGACATTTTTTAAATTTGGACATTCTTTAAAGAATAATAAAGATGGAAAAGCATTAGGACGAAGAAGAGTAACTGAGACAATTTTTGAATATGGTAGATTGTCAAGAGTTTGCTCAAGTGTATACATGAAAACATCGAAAACATCAAACAAGAAATGGACATTATCAATTTTATCAACTATATATTTATGAGCAATCCATCCATTATTCATTATAACAACTTCTTTAAATTTAATTGGTTTAACCCATGATTCATTTAGATCATAAAATCTATATTTACCAACTAGGGGGATATCACATTGAATATATTGGGCATTCCTAATGATAATTCTATTATTATTACCTAAAACATATTGTAAAAGTTCTAAATAAACTTGTTCTAGTTGGTTGAATTCTCTACTAATGAAAAATTCAGTTATAATTATTTCTTTCAATTCATATGGCAAAGTTGATGCCATTTTAACAACTTCATTCCATTGCTTGTCTGGTAATATCATGATTGAATCTTGAAGTTATTGAAATGAAGTGGTGTTATTTCCATTGTTGTTGTTATAATTTTTTCATAAATGAATATTAAAATCCAACTAGTTATATAACATTCCTAAAACATTCCTTCTTTCAAATGAACCATATATATAATATTGACCAATTACACATTTTAAATACACGTGATAATAAATCCGACATCCGTACACAGAGGTCAAAGGGGGATTAAAAAAAACGTCGAAAAAAAATTAAAACAGTTATACATTCTCCTTCTTCTTCTTCTTCTTGTCCAACCATCAATGCTTAAATGCATTATTGACTAGTTATATAGTCATTATCAAAAGGACCGAATGAATATGCATGAATAGTTTCCCCAATAACCAAGTTTTCAGCATCCACTTTACTTTTCTTACCATTATTCTTTGACACGTTGACTTTTAAACATGTTTCACAACCTTTAATAATTTTTGCTACTTCTGATCTTTTGAATTTCTTATTTCCTTTGAAGGCAATAGTCGATACTCTTTGATTCAAAGCCTTCACATATAATCAACCATTTGAATAGTATCACTATGCTTCCTCAACTGAACCATCATATATTAATTTGGGTAACCTGTTCAAATTGAAAAAAAGCCAACTCCCTCTAGTTTATTAAGTTCTATTTAATTAAGTTCTATATAATTAAGTTCTATAATATATCCAGTGATAGCAATTACAGTGTTATCAATAAGAAGTTCTAACATCATCCATTAATTTAACAACAAAGAATTCTACAAACTTTTAGTAGCCTGTTTAGCTTTTAATAATTTGTTGTGAGATTTTTTACAATGAACATTACATTTAACTTCAGTTAAAAGCATTGATGAACAGACAGGACAAACATACAAGGTATTTGTCAGCTTAAAAGCTTAAACACTTCATCATAAAACTTTTGAAACTCCAAATGATTTTTATAGTCCAAGGCTAAGATTTTAGCAGGGTTGCGCTTACAATTTCTTCTTAAATGAGATAGAATTATATTTTGAGAATAAATATCCTTTTTTCTTTGATGTTAATATTATTTAGACGATAGTTAATATTATAAATTTCAGATAATCCATTGAATGTTTTAAACCCATGATTTGAAATGAAAATAAAATAAACTTCTATTGATAATTCTTCCAAAAATGACATATCTGAAGGTAGGATTTCAGAGTAATTTTTCTTTGTAACAATAGTAAACAAAGACATGATTATATATTTTTTTGAAATTAAAAAGCATAATTGAATCAAAAAATCAAATGTTAGCACGTGGTTTCAATATTTCAGGTACCGCATTTGGAATGGGAAATGACAAAATGAAAATCATGACTTTTTTTAATTCAGATTCAGTGTAGTTGAATTACAGTTTACTAATAGATTATTGCTATTATTTTCTGCTGAATTAAACTTTTAGAACGTTTTATTTGTAATAATACGTTTAAGATTACAAAAATGCCCAAGTGATACATATAGAACCAATGTATTACTTACTACTTATGTAATGTATAATTCTTTTTTTTTAATAACTTTGCAAAAAAATATAAACCAAAAGTAAAAATAAGCGTATAAAAGAGATGCATTTTATATAAGAATAAATCGAATGAATAACTAATTTTATGTAAATAAATAAATAAATGAGCAAAAGCAAAAACAGAAAAACAGATCTTTTTAAGTCACAAAATAAACAAAAACAAAAGAGGCAACATTTTAAATTTTAAAGAAAAGAAAAGCAAATGGGGAATAGATGAATGGATTTGAATTGAAAATTTTAATTTTTATTATTCTTCTAGTTTTAAATTTTCTAAAATATTTCTAGCACTTATAAAAGTTCCATGAACTTGATTTGAATTCAGACTTGGACTCAATGATCTACCATGGTCTGATATACCAATTGAACTATTTGTTCTTTTTGGTGTTACATTTAATATTGGATTTGATGAAATTATATTTGAATTTGATGATTCATCGTGATGATCTAATAAAATCATACTTTCTTCTCTTTCTTGTTCAGTTTGAATTTCATCATCATTAATTTCATCTTCTTCATCATAATCATCATCAAATTCATCTTGACCATCTTCATCTTCATCATCTTCATAAACATAATCCGGATCAGCATCAAATTCATCATCATCAGTATATACATGTTCATCTGAATCATCTTCTATGATATCATTTTGAATAACTGTTGGCTTAATTGAAGGTGATCTTGAAAAAAATGATGATATTGGACTTGATGGTCTTTTTGAAATTTCTTGATTTGTATTTGAAATATTACTAATTAATGAATCATTTTTAGTATCATTTAAATTATTTGTTGATTTAGTATCAGCATTACTAGTTGTATCTGTTTCATCATCACTTAAATCACTTAAATTCGTAATTGGATTTCTCCAATAATTTAAATCACTAAATTGATTAGTTGAATCATTTAAAATAATTGGATCATCACCTTTATTAATCTTACTTAAATCAACAGGTGGGAAAAATTGATCAACTAATTCACCAATTGACATATAAGATGATTTAAAACCAGCCAATTCTAATAATTCCATATGAACATCACCTTCTGGATTAATTGTAAAAATTCTTGAAGATGGAATACCAACATATCTATATGATAAAGCATCTGTTATTCTATTACCAAACCCAGCATAAAATGGGGATTTACCATTGATACGACTTTTCTTTTTCGTTTGATTATTAATATGATTATTGTTATTATTTGCTTGCGACGCTCTTTTTTGTAAAATATGATCAGTTTTTGAATCTGCAATTTCTTCAGCACTTTTGAATGTATGTAACATATTTAAATTGTTCGTATTCTTTGCCGTTCCATCAAGTAAATCTTCAACAACATCATTATTATCAATATCAATTTCATTATTATTATCGTCATCAAATAAACCCTCGTCATCTAAACTACTATCATCATCTTCAACTTTAACACCATATAAAGACATAATATCACTTAAACAAGCCATTTTAAAAACTTCAGGTTTTTTTAAAACAATTTCTCTTTTTAAAGCAGCCATTGTTCTATCAGGAGATAAAATAACAGGACCACTAGGTAATTTAATACCATCTTGTATAACACCATTTAAATATAATCTTGTTGTATCAGCTAAACCTGCAGATCTAGCAGTTAAATAAATGATATTATAACCATTAAATTCAATATCACTAAATAGTTTAGCAACACCTTCATGAGTCCAATCTTTACCAATCATTGTTAAAATATGACCTAAAGCATCTGATTTTGTAATTGTACCATCAATATCTGATATAACTATTGGAACATTAGATTTCCAATAAAATAATTTTGCATTTATAACTGATTTACCTTTATTAACACTAAAACAAATATCATTTGAACCATTTTTTAATGTTAAACATTTTAATTGTTCTGAAGTTAATCTTAATGTTTTATAATAAGTTCTATTACTATCACTTGAATTAAGTTTTGATGATGTTTGTATTGTATTTGTATCTATATCTGAAATTAATGGAGAATCTAATTCTGTAGCCGATGAAGGCGTTGGTGTTGGACTTTGAGGAGGTATTGAACTAACATCTGAATTACTACCTAAATCATCAGTACTTAAAATTCTAATATTACCATGTAAATCTTTATCAATAAATGAATTATAATCGATATTAGGACCGAATTCTTCTTTTAATAATTGTTCAATAACTTCATTTGAATCTTCATCATTATTATTATTATCTTTATAATTTGATTTATAACCTTGAATATCTAACATTATATCACCATTTGCTTCAACTTTAGAAGGTATATTCTTTTTAATTAATTTTCTTGATATTTCATGAGCTCTTAATAATGATGATGAATTGTTTGTATTTGCAGAAGAAGGAGGCGGTAGTGATATAGAAGAGTTTGTTGTTATATTTGAATCATCATTTACACCTTCACCAATATCTAAGTAATCCATTTCAACATCACCACTAACTGAAGAACTTTGTAATTTAGGTGAATTTATTGGACTTACAACAGGTGAAGTTATTAAATTTGAAGGAACATAACCATCAGTTTCAAAAACAAAAAATGCTTCTCCACCATCACCCAATTTCATTGGCAAATCAGTTATCTCACCATTAACAATGAAATCCACCTTCTTTTCAGAAGGTCTAAATAATTGGAACTTACCGAATCTAATATGGAAGGGAGAACAGTGTAATTCACCATTTTCTTGTTCAACTACTATCACATCAATGGCACCGGATAGAGTTGCTGGATTGATTGAAGACCAGGTTTTTGACACGGAACCAATTGCCTTTCCAACGTATTGCATCTTCTTGCTGTTATTATGCTGTTTATGCTGCTGTTCTCTGGAAAAAAGGTTCTCTGGTGTGTAGTAAGGGCAAAAGTAAGGAAGTGCCCACACTGTTGATCTGTTTACAACTTTTAAAACGAGTCTCGAGATTTCGCTACAAAAACTACAAAAACCACAAAAACTAGTGAAAACTAGTTAAATTAGTTTATTTTAATTTAATTTAATTAACTAATTTATATTTAAGAAAAGAATATTAATTATAAATCTAAAGCTTTCTTAACACTTCCAACCTTAGCTTGTTCTAAAGCAACATTATTTTCTAAATCAATACAATAATTTTGAATTAAACCAGAAATTATCAAATTTTCTAATTTTGATGGAACATTAGGTAATTTAATATGTTTTCTCCATTCATTTTGATCTTTACCTTCTTGTTTTGCCTTTGTTTTAAATTGATTAACTTTAGTTAATTCTCTTGATAAATTTCTTTGAAAATAATTTAAATTACCTAAATTATGATTTAATGAATCTATTGAATCATTTAATTGTTCAACTGTATTATTAATTGAATTAAAATAATTTGATGATAAATTTAAATTTGAAAATTTTTCTTCTTCTTCTTGATCATTTATATTATTAAATTCTTGAATTTTTAAATTTGTTAATAATGTATTTTTTAATGAAATTAATGGAATTTCTTCTAATATATTTTTATAAGATAATTTATTTTCAATTAAATTCTTTGGTATAAATTTTTCATCACTTTTAAAACATTTTAAAAATGATTCAGATAATTTATAAATTTTTAATGATAATAACCCATCTAATGATTTACTTGGATCATAAACTAAATAAATTATTGGTGTGAAATCTTTATTTTCTTTTTTATTATTTTCTTGTAAATGAACCATTGAATCAATAATTGATTGACTTAAAAATTTTCCATTTGTTGTTGAAATAAACCAACCTAATAATTTAGAACCAGATTTAGTTTCTTTTAATTTAGATAATAAATCATTTTGATATTTAACATTATAACCTCTTAAATAAAAGATATCATCGTTACTATTAACAGGGAAAGGATATAAATGAGTAATATTGATAGTTGTTGAATCTTCGGTTTCATTTGGATAATCAAAACCAAAAATTGGACCAGTTTCAATGTTTGGATATGAATTTTCTGCTATGTTAGTTAATTTCAAGGCGACACTGCCGTTGATTTCGACAGATATTGCAGTAGACATTGTTGAAGTTATTGGAAATTGGATTTAAATAGGTAATCTTGAATATTAATCAGTTTTTAGTTAAATCAAATTGAAAAATTGAAAAAAGTTTTAGAGTGGCATAAGTCGCGTGCACAAAGCATCGGACGGTACGCGCGAGTTATGCTCAGAAAAGGGATTTATTACATACTAGAAAAGAGGGATACAAAATATACAACTAAATATGGCTTAAATCCTTGGGAGATAAAATACCTAAACCTAAACCAACTTTAGCTAAAGCATCAGAATAAAACAATTTAGTGCTTTCCACATCATGAGTTCTACCCTTAATATTATCTTTTTGTTCAACTGGAAAATAAATACCAAGTGAATTCTTATTAATGAAAAATTCAACATTTTTAGCTGGATTAGAAACACCATTGATTGCAACAACACCAAAATTTCCAGGCATTTTACTCTCAAGGGGGTCTATAAAATCTTCTGTAGCTGTGTAAATCATGTTTTCAGAAGGTAATATAATTTCAAGATATTTATATGCTTTAATTAATTGAATATTAAGAGCAAATTTTTGACCTGGTATAGATTGTTTTTTCTCAAATTCAACAGTTAATGAACATAATGTTATTGGTATACTAATCCAAAAATTCATATTTTTCATATTTATAAATTTTCCTTGTGAATGTTCTTTTGGACC
Source organism: Ambrosiozyma kamigamensis (assembly GCA_030572235.1). Taxonomy (NCBI): domain Eukaryota; kingdom Fungi; phylum Ascomycota; class Pichiomycetes; order Pichiales; family Pichiaceae; genus Ambrosiozyma; species Ambrosiozyma kamigamensis. Next base: position 24,015 of record JAJLZM010000347.1, read on the forward strand.
AAAACATCCAGATAATTCAATTTCTCTTAAACTATCATTTTTAAGAAAACGTGGTAGTTGTATAATTGGTATATCAAATGCACTGAAAAAGATTAAATGTATAGGGACATTTAATTCTGATAAATTCATGAAGTTATTTCCATCAGAATGAATATTTAATCTTTGAAGTGAATCTGGTATTGATTCAAAACTATGTTTAGAAATATTATTATAAATTTCAAGAAATTTAAGATTTGTTAATCTTTTAAAACTAAAATTTATCATATTTGTTTTATCATAGATATAAATCAATGAAAGTTTAACTAATGAATCACAAACAGGTAGTTTAAATTTTGCAGGAGGTAATTTAATTAGGTTAATTGATAGTAAATCTTTAAAATTACTAATCTCTTTGAAATTATTTCTCATATCTAACTTTTGAATTCTTGATTTTAATTGTAATAATTTCAATGCACCTGGGTTATTTTCGGGTAATGGAGTTTGTTTCATTCTAATTCTAATATTTTTAATTTTAAACAATTCTTTAAAATTAGAATTAAAGGTTGATTGCTTATTTATAGTAAAATCAAGTTGTAACAATTGACAATATTTAGAAATTTCTTTAATTTTACTAAATTCAACAAAATCATCAGTAATTGCTAGTTCAACTCTTTTTAAATTTTTTGATTTTTTAAATATAGGCATTGGTGGTAGATCATTCAAATAAGGAGCCATAATTTCTAGTGATGAATCAAAAGGTAATCTTGCAACAGGGAATTGTTTTGTATAACTATATTGAATATGTTTAGCATCTTTAATTAATGGTTTATTTTCATAAGCAAGCCAAATGTCAGATGTAAAGAAAGTTGCTTTATATGATACATCTTTAACCCATGATGGTCTTTTTGAAGGAGATGAAGATGCCATAAATCCAATACCACCTAGGCCAGGAACTTCATACATTAGCATATCTTTACTTATAAGTGAAACTATTATTCCATCATCAGCTACATATTTGAATAATTTATCATAATAAACTGTTCTATGCATTTTAAAATCATGACTTTTGAAGTGTTCTTTCAATATCAATATTTTAATTTCCAATGGTAAAGGTAATGTGACTTCCTTGAATCTCTTAATATCATCATCTGATGAGGCATCCATTGTGTAGTTTAAGAAGTTGTTTGGTGGTTTAAGAAACAGGTTGTCCCACTGTTTGTTCTTCTTAAAGAACAAAATAAAAATTAAATCTAATAGCCCGAATTTCTCCGAATCGCTTTAAAACACGAAAAACACGAAAACCTTTGAAAAGTCTTTTTTTATCACTGAAAGGCCCTTAAACAAGACAATGCCTGTATCAACTAAAGATGATATTGATACCTTCAAGAAAATTGCATCAGCATTACCATTAGAGTTAAAAAAAGAGATCTTAAAAGAATTCTTTGAAAGTTCTACTTTAGCACCATCTGCAATACAAACTTATTCAGGTTTATTTCAATATTTGCCAACTTATGGAAGAATAGCTATGATACTTTCTAAAGATGCTATAAAGTATAGATTTCCAGGCATGTATGGTTTCAATTGTCCTGGTCCAGTACCAACTTGGCTTTCAAAATCTCCAATTAAAACAGTAGTTATAAAAAACGATGGTTGGGTTAATTATAAAGATATAATTAGATCAGTTCAATATGGAATTAGATATGAAATTGTTAAAGGAGAAAAAGTTACTAAATTGCCATTTTCAAAAGTCAAAGTGATCTCAGTTAAAATACTTGATTATATTCCACCAATTACAACTTTTCAAAATGCAACAAATCTTGATAAAGTTATATTAACAATTTCAGATTCATTTAATAAATTTGATAAATTAATTGAAATTTCGAAATATTGTAAAATTTTACAAATAAATTTTCAATTTAAAAATTCAAATAGTTTCCATTATAAAATCAGAGAATTATTTGATATGGAGAATATTAGAATACTAATCAAAGAATCACCATTGCCTAATAATGAGGATGCAATTCAACTACTTCAAAATAAATGTAAAGTTCAACAATTGAACATTAGTGATAATTTTAAAGAAATCCCTAAATTCAAGAACTTATTAGCTGTTCATTTATTAGGTTTACCTCCATCAAAGTTCAAATTACCTGGATGCGATTCATTAGTTAAACTTTCATTATATAAGCTTGATCACTCAAAAACAATAAATTTCAGTTTCAAAAGATTAACAAATCTTAAGATTCTTGAATTACATAATAATATATCTAAAAACAGTTTTGACTCAATTCCAGATTCAGTTCAATGTTTATCTTTACTTTCAGCTGGTCTAGCCACTAAGGATTTATCAAATTATAGTTGCCCTAAAAATATAATATTTTTTGAAGCTTTGTGTATAGTAGTTGAAAAGTTACCAAATTTTGAAAATTCTGATAATTTAAAGGAAATTGAGTTAGCAGAATGTCTTGGTCCATCAAAATTACCATCTCCTGCAAATACTAAATGGTGGTCAAGTATACCTTCAACATTATGTTTTCTGTGTGTCAAATTTCATTCAGTTAACCTTTATCCTGAAGTTGGATCTGATGCTTCGACAATCCTTTTGAAAAAAGATTTTAAGTACCTTGAAATATTATTGCCTACACAGAATGCAGTGTATACTGCTACATCTCATCCAAGTAAACCATTTGAAAATCCAATGCCTGTGTTTGGTAATGATGGTCCTATTAAAGTCCGTTCTTTTGCAATTTGTGGTATATCTAAAAATGTTCAAGTTTTCATTCATGAACAGAATCTTGGTTTCCATTTTCCAGCTAAAGATAAGAATAAGATTAATACAGTCAAAACTTGTGAGGGTAGAGATCTATTTTACTCTAACACTTTTCCTGGAACGGCATCATATACTACAATTCCTTTCTAAATTACCTTTTGCATGTCTTTTTTTCCATATTTACATTTTCACAGTAATTAATAAACCTTTCAACTTCAAATCTCCCGATTTTCCGTTTTAGGAAAGCGAGAGTCTTCGAAATTGAAAGTTCGCAGTAAACGAAAAGGAAAAAGTTTTTTAGAAAAACTAGTAAATAAACACAAAACTTTCTTCTTTAATCATTGAATGCCACTTAAAGAAGACAATGCCTGTATCAACTCAAGATGATATAAATAGATTCAAACATGTCGCATTATCATTACCGTTAGAAATCAAAAAATTGATCTTAAAACAGTTCTTTATAACTCATAATTTTAAATCAGTTACAAAAAGATATTCAGACTTGTTCAAATATTTAGCTGGTGATGGACTGTCAGTTGTAATAATAGAGAAAGATTGCATATATTATCATTTTCCAGGTGTTGGCGGTTTTAGTTTCACAGATTCAGTACCACCTTGGATCTCAAAACTTCCAATTAAGACCATACTTCTTCTAAATGATGATTGGCTTCATTACAAGCACCTAATTAGATCTGTCAAGGATGGAATAATATATCAAATTGATGAAGGATCCAAAGTTACTAAACTGCCATTTTCAAAAGTTAAAACAATTTCAGTTACCAGAGTTAATTTCATTCCACCAATTACAACTCTAAAAAATGCAACAAATCTTAATAAACTTATGTTGTCAATCTCAGATTCATTCAATCAATTTGATAAATTAATTGAAGTTTCAAAATATTGTAAAATTTTACAAATAAACTTTCAATTTAAAAATTCAAATAGTTTCCATTATAAAATGAGAGAAATATTTGAAATTGAAAACATTAGAATATTATTTAGATATTCATCATTAGCTGATAATGAAGATGGGATCAAATTATTACAAAGGAAATCTAAAGTTCAACAATTGGATATTAGTGATGATTTTAAAGAAATTTCAAAATTCAAGAACTTATTAACTATTAATTTATTAAGTCTACCTCCATCTAAGTTCAAACTACCTGCTTGTAATTCATTAGTTAAAGTTTTATTAAGTAATCTTGATAAATCAAAAACAATAAATTTCAGTTTTAAAAGGTTAACAAATGTTAAAATCATTGAATTACATAATAATATATCCAAGAATAGTTTTGAATCGATTCCAGACTCAGTTCAATGTTTAATTTTTAAATCAGCTAACAAAAATGGTATAAGTTTATCAAATCTTAGCTGTCCTAAACATATAATATTCTTTGAAGCTCATGATATACCAATTGAAAAGTTACCTAATTTTGAAAATTGTGATAGTTTAAGAGAACTTGAATTATATGATTGTTGTGGTCCGCCAACTCTACCATCTTCTCTAAATACTAAATGGTGGTCAAGTATACCTTCAACATTATGTTTTATGTGTATTGACTTTGAAACAGCTGAACCTGCTAAAGCTGGTAATGATGTTCTTAATATTCAATTAAAAAAAGAATTTAAATACCTTGAAATTTTAATTCCTACAGATGCTATGGTTTTTACTGCTACATCTGACCCACTTAAACCATTAAGAAGTCCAATGCCTTTATTTGATGTTTTTCATTTCGGGATGATTAAAGCTCGTTCCATTTCAATCTGTGGCATATCTGAAAATGTTCATATTTTCATTAACAAAAAGAATCTTGGTTTCCATTTTCCAGTTAATGATAAGAATAAGATTAATACAGTCAAAACTTTAGAGGATATTGATATGTTTTACAATGACAGCTTTCCGGGACTAGGCTCATATAGCTCGATTAAATTCTAAATTACTCTTTGCATGTCTTTTTTTTTCCCATTATTTACTGTAAATTTACTATAACTGTTCAAATTCAAATCTGTATATGAAACAATCACTCTACCATATTTAAATAATTTATCACAATATACAGTTTTATGCATTTTATTGACTTTTGAGGTATGAATCAGTTGATCCTCAATGGTAATTAAAGGTAATGCGATTTTCTTGAATTTCTTGATGTGATCTTGTAACAGGGTGCCATTTTGTCGTCCCAGAAGTTATTTGATGACCCAAATAAAGTAAACAACGAAATAAGATGTTTGATATCATGAAAGAACATTTGATCAAAATTTAATTCGAATTCCTTTAATTTGAGACTCGTCATTTTCGTTTTAACGCCCTAACTGTTCTCACTAACGCCATCGACGAAAAATCTTTCTCCTTAATAACCATTTATTATCATTGAATGTCACTTGAAGAAGACAATGTCTCTATCAAACCAAGATGAGATAGATACATTTAAGAAGGTTTCATTAACATTGCCATTTGAAATTAAACAATTGATTTTAAAACAGTTCTTTGATAGTCATAATTTTGAATCACGTCAATCATTATCACTTTCAAAATTATTTAAATATTTACCTATTGACGGAGTAACAATTACAATAACTGGTGAAGATTGTTTATATTACAAAGTTCCAGGTATTATTGGTTTCTCTTGTGAAGGTCTAGTACCACCTTGGCTTTCAAAACTTCCAATTAAAACAATAGTTATTAGGAATGATGATTGGGTTAATCATAAACATCTAATTAGATTAGTTCAGTATGGAATCACATATGAAATTGATGATGGATGCAAAGTCACTAAATTACCATTTTCAAAAGTCAAAGTGATTTCAGTTAAAATACTTGATTATATTCCAC
>JAJLZM010000348.1:0-29418 GCA_030572235.1 Ambrosiozyma kamigamensis
TATACGAATACGAGCAATCAATCAACATAAATTTACGTATATACATAATAAAGACGTATATATATAGTTGTTGTTGTTAATATGTTAATTGCATGTTGTTGTTGAGCTAGATCGATCCATTGAGTCAGTTAAACAGCTGTTTTGTATTCAAAAATAATTAAATGAAATTATCATACGGTAACGGCGTAACGCCTATAATTGTAGCTAGAGGGAGGGTCAGTGCTCAACAGTTCAACTAGATAACTACGACTAGCTGTATTGTATGTACGTACGTTGAATATGTTGTTATTACATATTACGTATTGTTTGACAGATAACACAATTTGTACCATATATAGAATTTACGTACGATCGAGTTATAACAATTAACTTAATTAACACAGCATAATTTCAATACAATTTCGATACAATTTCAATTAACAGCATACGTACATAAATTCTGAATTCATTAACGTTATCAATTGTTAAACTCCGGTATGAACCGTATAAACGATATCAATTGAGATGATGATGATCAATTAACTTAACTCTAACCGGCCTTCGATGAGATCTATATTGCTGTAGTTGATGATTATAGAGTCTAGCTGGAGATTCGAATCTAGCGTGAGCTCGCCCACCGCTATTCCGACTACTGTATCTGGATAATCTGGGGTAAATTGGGTAATACAGAACGACCAGAACGACCAATTCCAATGATTGAAGCAGTATCATACTCAATTCATCGAGTTAACAGAGTATAACAGAGTAACTCTCTCATAGTAAGTTGCTGTAATAAATCCACACAGGAAGTGAAGCCGGAGTTGCTCGTTCCTCGTACACACACGCGCCACCGCCACAGCGGCACGCCAGCCACGCGCCACCTGCACAGCCAGCAACGCAACGCGATTATCGTTCCACTTTAAACAACAACAGAACAAACAGCTATAAAAGACACTACAATTCCCACAATTTCCTGTATGTGTTTTTTATCTTAATTCTACTTATTCTTTATCAAATTTTATCTCTTATCTACTCAATACAATGTTTGCTCGTCAATTCTTCAGATTCCATCATACTTTAGGTTCTCCTGTTGCTTCTTATCAAAAATTATTAGCTTTAGCTTATGTTTCTGCTGGTTTAACGATACCATTCTTATTACCTTTAAAATATTCAATTGATTCAAATAAATCAAATGATTTGATTACTTATGGCCATTTTAATACTAGAAATGCTTTCAAAATATAAATATAATATCATATAATATCATTTAATTAATTAGAAGTTTAGATTTATTACTACTATTACTACTACTACTATCACGTACTATGCTATGCTATAATTGTTTATTTTCTTGGTCATCTGTTTTCATTTGTTGTGTGTTTAATTTTCTATTTTCAATTTGGAGTTTTATTATACTTGGTTTCTTTCTTATTATCTGTCTTTATTATATTAATTAATACTGTTGTTTTTTTAAAAAAAATACTTCTTTTTAAAGAAGCTGGTTATTCTTTTTTTTACTGTTACACTTTAACGTATACTAATGTTTATCTTTTTTCTTTCTTTCTTTCTTTTTAATTCAATTCATTTACGTACACATTTAATTATCATTATCGATTTAGTAATTAGTATAAAATGCAAAAATAAAGTAGAAAATAAATAAATACTGTATGTATGCATACAGTATATTAAATTAAAGAATTAAAGATATATGTAGATAAATTGTAGCAAAATGGCACAGCTAATTTATATAGATCGAATGAGATATTAATAGAACGTACATATGACATATGAATGATATGAGATGATGATGATGATGATATAGTTAGTACATTACCAATATTGGTAATAAATATAATTTAACACAGCAATTCCAATTTCCAATTTAAAGCAAATTAATTTATATATGAAATTGTAATCAACTTTTATCAATTTATAACTGGATAAAATTCAAAAATTTAATAGATAACATTTAAAAAACGATGCATGAGCAGTGTAAACATGTGTGGCATAAACTAGCTAGCTAACCGAACAAGTTGGAACAACCAACCTAGCTAGGTAGTTACTTACTTGACATCAATTAGTGTAACCTTAATTATTTTATTGTTCACCATATCTAAGGTATAAAGCATTTTTAAAATGTTCATGTTTAATACCTGGTGGTTTACCATTATAAAAAGCATCTAAAGATTCTTTAACAGTCCAACCTAATTTTTCAATTAAATAACAACAAATCAAAAATCCAGTTCTATTTTGTCCATAATGACAATGAATTACAATAAATTGATTTGAATCTAATCTATTAATTAATAATTTATCAACAAATGAAATAAATTTTAATATACTTATATTATCTGGTATAACTTTTGATTCAGTTTTAAATTTTAAATATTTAATTCTATTAAAATTTAATGGATCATATGATGGAGTATTTGATCCAATATCAATTATTGCAAAAACTTCAGGATGATCAATTTCAAATTGTTTTGGATTATGTTTTAAATCTGTTTGAGTTAATGTTTTCATACCTAATAAATAAGATTTTGGTTTTAATGGATTATTTAAATTAATTAATGGTTTTGATAATGTTATAACTTTATTCCATTTTTCTTTATTTTTTAAACCCCATTTATCACCACTTAAAATTGCTTTAATTTGTAAAACCCATGTACAATCAATATTTAAATTTAATGATTGAATAAATTCATAAATTTTTCCTGATAAATAATGTGGTTTATCTAAAAATATTGAATGATTTGTATTATTTATAATTTCTAAATTACATTTAATATTATTTTTAATTAATAAATTATAATAATCTTCACTAACTTTAAATGATGTAACTTTATCTTTATTACCATGAATAATTAAAATTTTAGAAATTTCTTTTGAATTATTAATTTTTAAACAAGCTGAAATTAATTCATTTTCAGTTAATGGTGTATAACCATTTAAATATTTTAAAAAGATAGTTGAATCAGTATCTAAATTCCATCTAAATTGAGTTAATCTTTTAAATAAATCATCATCATCGTCATCATTATCATCATTACTATCATTAAATATATAATTATTAACTGAATTTGAATATAAACCACCTTTTCTATCTAATAATCTATAATAATCAAATAATTTTGGAAAATAATTACAAGAATTTAAAAATAATTTAACAGATAAAGGAATTGGTTTTAAATTTAATTTAGAAGGAGCAATTAAAACAATTGATTCAATTTTATTTTTTGGAAATTTATTAATTAATTTAATTGTTAAATTTGTACCCATTGAATGAGAAATTATAATAAATTTTCTATTTTTTGGAAATTTATAATTTAAAATTTGATAAATTAACTCAACAATTGAATCAGTTTTAAAATCATCCCAAGTTAAATTATTTAATGAATTTTGTAAATTATTAATTTGATCAATTGAATAATCAGATAATCTATTAAATTGATTTTTATTAATTAAATTTGGTTTTGAATTACCAAAACCAGGTAAATCTAAACCAAATATATCAGAACAATTTCTAAATTCTTGAATTATTGTTTCTAATTGAGATAATTGACCACCTAAACCATGTAAAAAGATTAATAAAGGTAATTCTTCAATTTTATTTAATTGTTCTTGAGCTTTTGAATAAGCATCAGTATCTATATCTAAGTTTTTAATTGATCTTTTATGAAATTCTCTTAATGGATGATCACTATATATTGTATTTAAAGTAATTTCATTAATTGATTGAAAATTTTTAATTGGGAAAGTTTCTAAATTTGAGAATTTTTGAATTAATGGACAATCATTTGGTTTTAATTTTAAAATTTTTTGTTCAAATTGAGTAAATGAAGAGTTATAATTATTATTATTATAATTTAAAATATTTTTCTTAAATAATTGAAAACTTGTTAAATTTGATTTATTATCTTCAATTTGTAAATTTTTTAAACTTTCAGGATTTAATATGAAATTAGTATTGTTATTGTTATTATTATTATCATTTTCATTATCAGTAGATAAGTTAGGTCTAATAGAAGCAGATATAGTTGATTGTTGTTTTAATTCAGCAGTTTTAGTTATTGAAGAAGTATTTGATAGAATAGAATCGGAGTGAGATAAAGGTTGATCTGATAAGAGGGAAGGTTTAACACTTGGAGGATCTAGAAAGATGGAGTTTTGCGGAGATAGAGAGAGAGGCGACTCCAGTTCATCAGAGTTCATTTTGTGGTGATTTGTAGGGTTTTCAGGGAAAAAGAGGAGTTTGTTAGTGAGATAAGAAACGAAAACGATGAGATGGCACGAGGGAAAATTAATTATGAGTAATACTGTAATACTGGCAACAGCACGTTCAGCTGGACAGTCTGCTACACACCAACAGCTGACAGCTATACCAGACACTGACCAGCTCTACCACCACCACAGACACTCTTCTCCCTCTGTTCCCACGTTTCCTCTGATAAGGCTGGTTTTGGTTGGCGCACGACTCGCACCTTTTTTTTTCGTTTCAACACACGTAAATTCACTGAAAACTGAAAACTGAAAACTGAAAACTACTACTAATTACTTATTCCATACACTTATCAATGCCGTCAAGACCTCTAAACTATCACAAAGCCCACGAATCTTTAACTAGCCCCACCCAATCACCCAATAATATCATATCAACTCCTTTAGGATTAGCTTTGCTAGAAATTCAAGGTGAGTTAAATTTACCTTCAATTAAACCAAATAATTTAACACCTGATGAAGAATCTTTATTTATTCAAACCTCAATACCCGATACTGTGGCAGATACAGAACAAATCATTAAAGATGCCGTCAAATTTGGAAAATTAGAAATTGATGATGATGGTAAAAAAGCAACATTATTTATTAGTACGTCTCAAAGATTAATTGGTTCAATTGAAAAAGTAGACCCACCTCTCGGTGTTTTGAAAGTTTATAAGCAACAAATGGGGAATGATGATACACATGATTGTCAAATTGTGGATGTTATAAAGCAAAAAGTTGTTTTCAAATTTAGACCTCTACCAATTATGTGATAAATATCGATTAATTTAATTAGATTTAATAAAATTACCCCTGGCATTTGTTGTATCAGAATTAGCTATAACCGTTATTATTCTATCTGTCCCGTATATCTGCTGTTATATGAGCCATGCTTTAGTTTTATTGTGTTCCAGACTTCCAGTCTTAAACAAATAATATGTGTACCACAATTTTATCAAAATGAATTACATGTATATGCTGCTTTGACTGTCTTTGTTTTATAATTAACTTTGCATCAGCCATATCCTGATGACTGAAACATATATAAGTTAAAACAAAAAAACAGTTGATTGATTCTATATTTTTTCTTTATACTATTAAAAAAGAATAAAAAAAAGCTCAAAATTTCCTATTTTGGATGCCTAAGGGTCTTTTTGATTCTGATGAGGCAACAATAATAATTATTTTAACCAACATTTCTTAACCTCAATTGGCTCAATCGCTACTTTAACCATACTTTCCAAATTTGGACATCAAAGGTAACATTTAGAAACCATTTTTAATTATACCTATTACGGTAAACCACCTGTTTGTTTGTTTTAGTTAAATTACATGCATATATCGTTACTTCTTCAACATGTCAGATGTACCTTATATTTGTTATGTTTCAAAAATATTCAAGTTCTTCAAGTTTTTCAAGTTTTAGATTATTTTTTTAATTTCCAAAAGTCTATAAAAACCCTCCAATATTCCTTCAATTTAACAACTTTCCAATTCCAATTATTTCCTTTCTCTATATCCATTAAATCAATCTTATTTAATTATCAACCACTCCTTTCTTAACTACTACTACAATGAAATTCGCTTCTATTATCCCATTTGCTTTTGCTTTAACTGCTATTCAAGCTGCTCCAATCGCTGAAGCTGAACCTGGTTTTGCATGGCACATTGTTTACAAAAATCAAGCTGTTTATAAGCGTGAAGCTGATGCTGAAGCTGGCTTTGCATGGCACATTGTTTATAAGAATCAAGCTGTTTACAAGAGATCTGATGAAACTCCAAGTATTGAATTTACTTCAAATGATACCCAAGTTGCTTTAGTTTACTCAAATGCTGAAGAAGCTTTAAGTGGTACTGCTACTCCAATTGCTGTTTATGAATTAAACTAGACTTTTTTTTATTGTTTTACCCTTTAATTTTTTCCTTGTTAAAAATAATTAACTAAAATGTTTTCACGTTTAGTTGATACTTTTTTTGATTTTTCTTACTCGTTATATTATCATTTGATCATTGATATTTTTTTATACTTTAATTTAAACTAGTTGGCCCTTTTAATATATATTCCCATAAATTTAACACACTATAATTGTAGTTTTCTTTTCTTAATTGATTCATGAATCATGAATCATCTCCCGGCCGTTATGCCGCAAAATCTGCAGTTGAGCGGCGAGCTGGCGCAAGGGCACCGGCAAATTGCGGCAATTCAAACATTACATAATTTACAAAAAAATTCGGTTCGTTATCGTTCGTAATAACTTCACTTCGTATATCATTCTTTACTCCAAACTTAACAATCAATTAATACAAGTAAATATCCATGTCCACACTACGTGACTTTGAAGAGCAACTTACAATTGAAGTTCCAGGTACATCAATTTCATTAGCATGTATAATTGCAAAACCAAAAGGTCTTTTAACAGATCATTATGCTAATAATTTCTCTCCACCAACACATAGAATTGCAATCATTTTACATGGACAAGGAGGTCATAAAAACTATATCTACTTATCCAGGTTAGCCGAAGATTTATCAGAAAAGTTAGGAATGTATTCAATTAGATTTGATTTTAGAAATTGTGGTGAATCAAGTTTAACAAGTGAAAGTGAAGGTAGAACTTTATCAACTGATATTGAAGATTTAAATACAGTTTATCAATATTTAATTAATAAACAGTATAAGAATCAATATTTCTTTATTGATTCAATCATTGGTCATTCTAGAGGTGCATTATGTATGTTTAATTGGTGTTTAAAAAATCCAAATATTTATATTCCAAATTTAATTAATTGTGGTGGTAGATTTGATGGATCTAATTTAGATATAAGAACAACTAAGAATTATCCAACTTGGAAAGAAGATAATGGAATGAAAAGAATAAGTCATCAATCTGGTAAATATAAAGAAGTTTGGATTCCTGCAATTGAAGTTCAAAGTTTAACAGAACAAGAACTGAGTAAAATTCATAATTTAGCATCAAATATTAATGTTTTAAGTGTTTATGGATTAAAAGATACTGTTATTCCATTACAAGATGCTGCTAAGTTTGCAAATACATTAGGTGAAAGACATACTTTAGAATTTATTGAAGATGCAGATCATAATTATCATGGAATTGATTCGGTTGATCATCATAGTGAAGAAGATTTATTACATCCTGTTCATAAAAGAAAGAAAGTTTATGATTTCAATTATATTGTTGTTGATAAAATTATTAATTATTTAACTTCTGAAAATGCATTAATTAGATTCTATGATAGAAATCTTCAAATTTCAACTAATTTATCAAGATGGAAAAATGTTGAAGGTATTGCTAATTTTAGAGATATTGGTGGATTTCGTACAGAAGATGGAAAACATTCTTTTAAATCTGGAATTGCATTTAGATGTGCTAATCCTTATAAAGTTACAGCAAATGGGTTGAAAGAGATTCAAAGATTAAACATTCATGCTATCTTTGATTTAAGATCTGCTGGTGAAAGACAAGAACATCCATTTCCTCCAATTCCTGGTGTTTCAAATTTTCATGTTCCATTATTTGGTAATGATAGTGTGTCACCTGCAGATGCTCTGTTAATGCACAGTAAGTTATTTACATCCTGGTCTACTTATATTTCAGTTTATGAATCTATTTTAGAGAAAGGAGTTCCAGGATTTAAGAAAGTTTTTGAATTCATTAGAGATTCTCCAGGTCAAGGATTTCTTTTCCATTGTACAGCAGGTAAAGATAGAACAGGAGTTTTAGCTATGTTATTATTATTATTAAGTGGAATTTCACCTCAAACTATTTGTAGAGAATATGAATTAACTACAATTGGATTAAAGCCAGATCATGATAGTATAAGAGAAAAGATTGATGCATCACTTGATAAATTAGGAGATACACCTCAAGGTCATAAATTTATTGAAATGGTTACAAAGAATAGAAAGAATTGGTCAATTGCTAAAGATGGATTTGAGAATTTAGTTTCCAGTAAATATGAAGCTATGTTAGAAACTATTGAATTAATTGAGACTAAATATGGAGGTGTTGATAAATTTTTCATTGAAAAGATTGGGCTCAGTGTGGAAGATCTTTCTAAAATCAGAGCCAACCTTTTGGAAGCAGTTGTATAGTTATAATCAGTATATACTACATTCATAAATACACAAAAAAACAAAGGGGTATCCAGCATAACCAGCATAACAGGACTCACAGGAGTATACGTAACAAGTAAAAAGCCTGTTTTTATGGTTTATTTGTGGGGTATCTCGAGATCTGAACGAGCGCCGGTTCCCAAGGCTGTGCTGTGTTCGAGTCATTTAAGGATCAAATTTTTCTTTTCACTTTATACACAGTTTGGTGATTTTTTGGTTTCTACTCCTGGACTCAACACATAGCAAACTAACTCCATCAATGTTCAAGAGAACCCTCGTATTACTCCAGAAGGCCTCCAAGGGCGCTTACAGCAACATGCTTAGGGACCCTTCCACAAAATATTCAAGATTCAAAGGTGTCGAATTAAAAGACAGACAATGGCCGAATAAGACTATAGACAAGGCTCCTAGATGGCTTTCTACAGATTTAAGAGATGGTAATCAATCATTACCTGATCCAATGTCTGTTGAACAAAAACAAGAATACTTCCATAAGTTGGTTGAAATTGGTTTTAAAGAAATTGAAGTCGCTTTCCCTTCAGCTTCTCAAACTGATTTTGATTTTACTAGATATGCAGTTGAAAATGCTCCTGCTGATGTCACAATTCAAGCATTAGTTCAATCTAGAGAACATTTAATTAAAAGAACAGTTGAATCTTTAAAAGGTGCTAAAAAAGCTAATATTCATACTTATTTAGCTACTTCAGATTTATTTAGAGATGTTGTCTTTGGTATGTCACAAAAAGAAGCTATAGAAAAAGCTGTTTGGGCAACCAAATTAGTTAAATCATTAACAAAAGATGATCCAAATATGCAAGAAACACAATGGAGTTATCAATTCTCCCCAGAATGTTTCTCTGATACACCTGTTGAGTTTGCTTTAGAAATTTGTGAAGCTGTTAAAGCTGCTTGGGAACCAACTACTGAAAGTCCTATCATTTTTAACTTACCTGCAACTGTTGAAGTTTCTGGTCCTCATGTTTATGCTGATCAAGTTGAATATTTTTCTAGAAATATTTCTGAAAGAGAAAAAGTTATTATTTCCTTACATTGTCATAATGATAGAGGATGTGGTGTCGCAGCAACAGAATTAGGTTTATTAGCTGGTGCTGATAGAGTTGAAGGTTGTTTATTTGGTAATGGTGAAAGAACTGGTAATGTTGATTTAATTACTGTTGCTTTGAATTTATATACTGATGGTGTTTCTCCTGAATTAGACTTATCTGATATGGAATCAATTATCGATGTTGTTGAAAAAGGTAACAAGATTCCAGTTCATGCAAGAGCACCATATGGTGGTTCATTAGTTGTTTCTGCTTTCTCAGGTTCTCATCAAGATGCTATTAAGAAAGGTTTCGCTAAGCAAGCTATTAGAGAAGCCAATGGTGATAAAAGATGGTTAATCCCTTACTTACCTTTAGATCCACAAGATATTGGTAGATCATATGAAGCTGTCATCAGAGTTAATTCACAATCAGGTAAAGGTGGTGCTGCTTGGGTTGTTCAAAGAACTTTAGGTTTAGATTTACCAAGACAAATGCAAGTTGATTTTTCAAGGGTTGTTCAAGAAACTGCTGATAGTCTAGGACGTGAATTAAAATCTGATGAAATCATTGCTTTATTACAATCACACTATAATATTGATAACTGCTCAAGTAAAATGTTAACCATTAAAAATTACAACTATGAAAAGAAATCTGATGAGGTCACTGATATTACTCTGAATCTGATTATCAATGGTAAAGAATTCACTTCTTCTGGTACTGGTAATGGTCCAATTTCTTCATTCTTGGATGCTTTCTATAAAATTACTGGCACCAAACTTGAAGTTCAATCATACAGTGAACACTCTGTTGGTAAAGGTTCTAATACCAAAGCTGCTACATATGTTCAATTATGTGATGGTAAAACCAAAAAATGGGGTATTGGTATGCATGAGTCAATCACCAGAGCTTCTGTTAACTCACTTGTTGCCTCCATCAACTCTTTCTTAAAAGATAAGGCATCTGCTTCCAACTCGGAATCAGAGAAGACCAAGTATAAATTATAATAAAGTCTAGTTTTTCTGTTTTGTTCTTAAGGTCCTTTTAAAAATTTTGGAATTGATTTATTTTTATCTTTTTTCTGTCCTGTATTATTCTGAATTAATTTATAGTTAAGTTTCCTATATACATACACTTTTTTTATTTATTTGTTATTCATGATTTTTCTTTTTTTAGGTTTACATTAAAATAAAATACTGGATTCAACCCAGATAAATTAGTAAAAATATGTACAAATGAAATGAAAATAAAATAACAATAACAATAGTCTTTTAACGTGAGGAACCTCTTCCAGGAAACTTCATACCATCAGTACAAGCCGGTGGAGGGTCTTTTTTCAGTAATCCAGGGTCTGTTTCTAAATAACCAATTTTCCAATAATTAGGATTTTTTTCAAAATAATCAATCCATGATCCAAGATTCGTTTCAATTTCCAAATCATCTAATCCTCTTAAATCTGAAGTCAATTGCTCTGGACGATGGAAACACCCATTAACAAAGACACGACTGCAATCATGACCTGCAAATATATGATACCTTGTACCTGGTTCATATAAATCTCTACCATGTGAAACATCATAAATTGTACCATTAATTGATAAATAAACGGGAAGTTTAGGATTTGAGCCATCATATTGAGCCAATTGCTCCACTGTCAACTGATCTAATTGAAAAGGATGTGTTATGAAGAAGCTATAATATTTTGGATTCAAAAGTTTACCATCATATCCCCATGTTGTTGTTGAAGTAAACCAATATGAAAAAAGAGAATTTAGAAGTAGGATCCCTCCTAAAACTCTGAGGAAATCAACAAAAGTGAATTTAATTTGCGAGCTCATTAGATGAATTATCCTGATTCATTATATTCGAGATAAAATCGAAGTTAAATACTAGACAAAACCACCACCTGTTCTCTTAGACCCAAATCAAAACAAAAACCCTGCTCGTTCTTAGTGACACGCGTCCGCTCTGACAGACGAAAATTTTTTGATAAAGAAAAAGAGCACAAAGAAAACCTTTGCAAAACTATTTCTTTTGACTTCTTTCTTTTCTTTGTACCAAAACCACCTTTTAAGACAGTACGATTGTGTCTCTTATATCTGGGTCTTGAATAGCATTCTGCGTTCTCCACCTGGTTTCCATAGACTTTATACGTGATTTACTGGTGGTGAGATTATTGTTTCTATGTTTATAAGAACCCGTCTGGATCCTTAGGGAACGGAAAGAGGGGTGTCAGAAAGCATATACATCTTTTTATTTATCTAACTTGAATTTAATTGTAATTGGAACTAGTCAGGATGACTTACTCTACTTAAAATTATACTGAATATTCTTATTAGTCTACATATTTTTAGGTGATTAAAACTGGTAATTTTTTGGGGTTTTTATTGATTGAAGATTACATAGAAGTACCTAAATTATCTAAATTATCTAAATCATACGTCTTTCTAGTACGTAGTGTATATGTTTTGTCTTAATGGTAATGTAACAGCTAGGCAACATCACTACATCAGGAAATGGTAAGGTAAATGATTTTTAAGTTAAAATTTTCTAAGACACCGACTTATCAAACATAAGAATAATTGAATACGTACAGTAACTGAGCATCTATGAATCTATATTATTGGCAATCAAATTATCTAATCTTCACACATGAAAACCAAAAATTCCAGTTAATGAAGTATATTCTGCATAACAACAAACATAACATTTTTTTTTAAGACCTTGAACAAGAACATGACAAAATGGTATCATTTTATGATGATGATTATGGTCATATGATGATGATAACGATAAACCAGGAAAAGTTGTATTATGCCCAAAACCAGAAGACAAAACAATTGATATTTATTCACTAGAAGATGTAAAAGAAAGTTTGAAAATAATATAATACAGACGGAAGTCGCCTGAGAGGTGTAAATACATCATAAACAATAGAAATCAAATCAATTAAACAACTGGTCATCATAGGAAGTGATGTTGAAATATGCTAGAGATATTGTGAACTTCATCTGGAAGGGGATTGATGGATGTTGTTTTGAAAAGAAGAGAAGGAAAAGAAGAGTTTATTGATGGCAATTGTAGAGTATAAGTTGTATAACCTACTTTTTTGTTTCATTACCTTTCTTTTATATTTTTGTTTTCTATAATAATCTTCTCACTTTATGAATGAATGAGAGGTTTACTACTTTTAAGTTTATACACCTATTTTGTATACATTAGTGGAAATCAATCAATTCTCAAGAGTAAAAATGTGTAGTTAAAAATGTTGATCGGCATTAGAAGGTTCACGTCGTGTGAATCTCAAATGTTTAACTTAACAGGGCTCATAACCATTCATTTATGTAACAGAAAAATCAAAGGTTTGTATAACTTCGTAATTAAATAAATTGAAACATGAAAAAACACGGTTAAGAGATAAATATCCAATGAAGACTCCTTTTTGTTTCCACTTTTCACTCACTGCTTCAGTCTACTGTGATCTATATCATACAATACTAATTCCATGTCATTCAATGACCAATCAAATTCAGCTTCGAATCAAGCAGTCAAGTTGGCTGTTGTTTATCCAATCGTCAAATTCATTGATTTTATCACTAGTCTACCAACTGAGGTAATATTATATGTTATTTCAATAGTTGTTGCGCAAAATTTTAGATTGAAAGAAATCATAATGTTGTTAGGTCTGGATGTCGAACTCGATAAGGTTATAGTTATGGCTTTAAGAGACAAATCTTTCATCCTTAGGCAAGGAGCATTTGCATTCAATGGTATTGATGGTGTTATTCCTTATGAGTGTCCACTCATCACAACATTGCTATTATTTTTTCTTAAAAGAAATTTGAAATTTAACTGCATGTCATCCGATGATTATTTATCCTTTGTGAAAGTTACGAGAAATAGTTCACTATTCTTTGATTTTACAAAGATATTCAAGCATATTAAATTAAATCTTTGGTGTACTGCATCATATGATACTAAAGGCAATCTAGCTAAATTTCTTGATGTTATCAACAACGAAGATGATTTATTTAATAAGATCACATATCTAGGTTGTGAATATGATAGCGAACACTATTTGTTTCTTTTTCAAAAATTTCGATCATTGAGAGTTCTCAAGATTCATAATTTCGATTGTACTGATTCAGAATTTAAAAAAATGTACCTTTCTGGTTGTTGGCCATGCCTTGAAAGATTGGTTATTATTTTTAATCAAGTTACTGGTGAATTGGAAGAAAAATTCAAATCTAAATTGGTTGAGAATGATTTGAACCTATTTCATATTCAAAGACCTAATATTAAAATTGAATCAAACTATTGGTTTTTTGATATTGATATTTTCCTCAAAGATCCCTTCATTTGTCATTCTGTTAAATCATCTTCGTTCTTGAGATCTGTTTCTATATCAGTTCATAATAATGATCAAACGTCATTTTTTGAATGTCTTCCTAGTTTAAAGAATCTATTTTTTTTAGATATTTCTGTATTTGATTCTCAGATAGGTGCATTGAATTTTAATAATAAGAGTCTAGAAAAACTAAGGCTTCAAAAATTTGACGACTCAAAACAAATAATCCAATTCTCATTACCTTCACTAAAATCAATTGTTTTTAAGAATTGTACATTTGAAGACAAAACTTTTACATTACCAAATACAGTTACCTCTGTTACTCTAGATTACTTTCGTCTCATACCTCCCGTTTTGGATGAGGATATAATTCGACCTTTTCAATTTGTTACTTCCACATCTCCCATTCATTTAGAACAATTGCTTATTGGTGACATATCTGGAAATTCAATAAGGCTAAAAGGTGATTTGTTTCATACAAATAAACTAACAACTGGTCCCCTGATTTCACCAAAAGATTTAAAAGGCTTTGATGAAATGACAACTTGGAATACTGATTCTTTTATTCTAAGTTCATATGACCCACCTTTGGATACTTATAGATGGGATAAAATAACTGCTCCTAGAATTATATTTAATGATAATCAATACTCTTATCAATGGTTTAAAGTTAAATTTGGGAAGCTAAAATTTGAATTTTGTGTTGATGTTAGAAATTTAAATAATTATAACTGTATTCAATTTCATAAATTAGTAACGAGCACTGCTTATGACTTGATTTCTGGTAATATAAGAATGTGTATTTTTAATATCAATATACCGACTGATCAAACCGTTTTTGAAGTGGCATCATCTAATTTTAATTCAACAAACACTACACCTCCACCCCTTGCTGATTCAGCAATCACTTTTTCTTTATTTGATTTTCCATTTCCAATTATTGATTTAATAATAAATATAGATTATTATTCAAATGAACTTGATTTAAGTGAAATTAATTTTGGTTCTCTAAAAGCTTGTACAATTATCATTACTGATGATAAATTTGATAATGAAGTTGAATTGATTGAACTTTTTTTCAATAAACCAGAGATTTTAAAAGATTTGATATTCTTACAAGTCAAGATTGACTATAAGGCAAAAAATAGTTTAAAATTATGCTTAGATGATGATGTTAAAAGAGTATTCACTGATTCTGGATTCATGGTGTCTTTTGATTCTAATGACATTAGTTTTCTTAGAAATAAATTATAATAAATTTAATGCTTTTATATTATTTTAGAAATACCGTTCATTGAACTTTAATAAAGATTACTAATAGTTTAAAGAAATGTTCATATGATGAATCTCATTATTATTTAAGTTATTATATATATAGTAAATGATATTTAATGTAGAATAATAAATAAGAAAACAAAACCTCAAGTTTCTCTCGAATAGAGTAATCAAATTATAAAGTTCAACTCATTGATCTGGCATAAGCATCATTGCATAACTTGAGTTTCGACAGATTCAATTTGGACCTTTAAATTAAACATCTTCTGATCAATTTTAGTATCAGTTTCTCTAATTTTTAAATCATAAATTGATGATTCTTCTTAAATTCTAAGAAGTTGTTCTTATGCTTATAATTACGTAGCGAGTAAAAAAATAAAAAAAAATGGTGGCGAACTCTTTTCTGAGTCTTCTTCTGCCTTCTTTTTCTTCCAGTTTCCAGTCTTACCATACCATGCCACGCCCCAGTGATCCAATTCCAGGTTCATCTAACTTAGCTGCTAGTCGAGCAGCTAATCCGACTGTGCTAGCTTTATCCAATCTCCAAGTTTATCGATGAAATAGCATTAAAATTCAAATATCACTTCAAGATTTTCGCTCACCTGGTTCTTGCACGACCTGAACCTGAGACTTTAAACAAGAGACAGTACCTTTGTTGCAAACATACTAATAACAACAATCTTCTGCTTAAATGCAACAATCTTCTGTTTAAATGCAACAATCTCCTCAAAATGAACAAGTTTATCACTGTCACTTCTCAATTACCGACAGAGGTGCAATTAAGTATTATTCATAAGGTACTAGAAATATATCATTTTCCACTAGATTTACTTCTGTCCAACTTCAAGGAGGTTTTAAAAACAATGTGTACTTCACTAAATGTTGATATTACAACTAGATCATATTTTCAAGAATATATAATAAATACACCCATTTTAAGAAATAACTTCTCCTCTTTTTGGCTTGATAATGCTACGTTATTTAAAGAATTTAAAGAGTTTTTATCCAAAATTTAGATATAAATATAGTTAAAATTGAATCCTCTTTAGTACCAAAGTTAGACAATGAAAAATTCTTAGATGATTCTAAGATTATCAACAAATGTAAGAAAATAATCATGATTATACAGCCTGTCAGCAGCTTCTACATTTACATTTACCCTAGATATGATCCAATAATTAGCTCAATTTTAGGTAATGAACTGGTGAATCAGAAATTAGTTTCTCTTGCAATACACAATAAATACTTCACAGTTGAAACCCTTGACTTGCTAATTAGAAAAACTTCAGAGTTCCGATCTCTTCAAAGATTGCAATTTAACCTTTCAAGTGATCGACTGATTCTACAAAATAAGAACATAGATAATAAAATCAAAAAGATGCATGAATTATCAGAAAAATTTTATATTTTATTCTACTTGGCTGATTTCCATGATGCTCAAAAATTAGATTACCTTTTTAAGAAAATCAACAGGGATGACCCTTTTTCAATAGAAATCAAGTCCATGTCATATTTTAACCAAAAGTTCCTCGATTTTATCAATATACATAGAGTCATCAAGATTGGCCTGATAATATTACTTGAATCTGATCAGCTAAGGTTTGTTGAAATGATTGGAAACATACATGTTGGTTCATTAAGCATTTGTCTCGGAGAAGAGAGACTTCACAACATACTGTTTCCTCAAAACTCCAAAGAAATTTGTCTTCATGTAGGAGAATTATCAAAAAGAATAAACTTTAGTCTGTTGAACCAATTAAAATATTTGAAGATTGAAATGGAACTTGGTGGTTTAAGTGTTAGAGAGCTAAATACCATTCCTGATGGTTTGATTTGTTTGGATGTAAACATGACATGTTCTGAAGAGTTAGATTTAATGAAAAATCTTAGGATTCCTAAATATTTAAAAAAACTAAAAATTATTATTTTAAAGATTAATGAGGTAAGAGGAAATACAAGACAGGAGTATTATTTGGCTGAAGGGAAGGGCGGTTAATGATGAGATGAGAGAAAATTTCCAAATTTCCAATTTGTTACATGTACTAAGTATTGGCTTATTTTTATTATAATTCGTGTATATTATTAATTTTTCTACATCAAAAGAAGTTGTAACTTTAAAACTTGAATTGAATCATAAAGTTGGACCCCTACAAACCCTTATAAATCACTCGATGAGATAATGTCTACTAGCAACTCAGTAATTTTAATGCTATGTATGATTATCAGTCGACAAAGATCGACGTCCAGTTTGATTTTGGTTGGGACATACAATCCATACAATCAAATAACTGAAGAAGACAAGTAAACAACAAGAAGACACATTCACAATGCTATTATCATGAATCAAGTATATCATGATTCAATAACCAAAGATTCTTCAAAATCATTGCTTTGATTTCAAATAGTATCCCTACGTTTTGTGCAAAATTCAGGTAAATCTGATACTGTATTTATTTTAAAGGGTTACGTATATTGTATTATTAATATAGACAAAGACTATGTTATAGCTGAATAAACTATTGATAACACTGAGATAAAATTTTAGAGAAAAGATTTTGAATGACATCTGATCGATGATTTTTTTAAAAGACCCAAACCCAAAACTACTTAGCCACTTGATATAAAAGGACAATAATTATAAATATGCAGCAGCATTCGTCATGCTAAATCAAAAAGTCAAGAATATGTAAATGAATCAAAAGTAACAACCTAACGTTCTTTTAATAATTTATTTCTCTTTTCTCTTCTCTTTAATCTATCCAATCTTTTAGAGTGCATAACAGCAGCTAATCTTTCATATCTCTCTTTTTCTTCTTTTATTTCTCTTCTTTCTTTTATTTTCTGTATTCTTGCTTTCTTTTCAGCATCTTTTTCATCTTTTAATTCTTTAAGTTTAGCTTTATATTGTTGTTCTTTTTCTCTTTTGATTTGCTTTTCTCTCCAAGTTGATTTAACACCTAATGATTTAATTCTAAATGCTTTCTTTTGTGTTTTCCAGTTTTTTCCTAATTTAAAATGAAATAGAGTGTTAGTAAAAATTATATTTTAATAATCATTTAAAAATAATAACGAGAAATGCATACCACTAACTCTTTTCCCTTGACCAGGGTCTTTAGTAATAAGCTCTTTTATACCTTCGTTGGCTTGATTTTCTGACTGTTTGATTTCGGCAGACATTATTGTTTTGATAATTAAACTGTATATAGACACAAGTGATGATAGGTTACTTAAAATAAAAACAAAAATAAAAAAAAATAAAATTAAAAATTTGAATATTGCACAGCCGTGAAACAGTAAAAACCGCCGGTGTTTTTGTTTTTATTACTAGAAATTATCTTAATTCTATGAAATACAAGTATAATATTCATCTCCAATCATAGTCTTTACCATTATATGTCAAAGGTAAGATAACCAAAACGATTATGGTGTTTTGTTCATCTTTGAAAAATAATTTATTGTTGTTATTATGAAAATGAATAGACAATTAGCATTCAATTAAATCAAATGATTTAGTTATTATTATAGGTCTTAAACACCTTTTTCAGCTATATGTCGGTACAAATATATTGTTGTCAATTTCAAGAATGATTCTCCAGAATATATTAAAGATAACTTTTATTGATTATCAAAATGCTTTGTTTTTGTTTGTTCTATTTTTCTTTGATTCAGATTAAACGTTAAAGTTGAATATAATTGAGATAACAAATATGTTAAATTCAAGAAGAAAGCCACATAGATGTACCAGTTTCCTAATACTGTATCAATCATCTCTGCAGTTAAATTTAAAGATGAATGTGTTTAAAAATAAAAAGAACCATTTATACCATTTGGTTCTTTTTAGAATATGATATAGAGCGCTGGTAATTTCAATAATATTTAATTTTGGTTCGATACTACTTGTTTACTTCTCTTCTACTTATGCTTGTGTCTCAAAATGTGTAAATTCATTAATTACAACCTACTGAAATCCAACTTTCATTATGTTTTCCCTACTAGTTAATTCAATTTAATTATTAATTATGCAATTTATCATTTTCTAATTATTTAATGAATTTAATTCACTTTTTCTCTTCAAATTGAATTTACTGATGATCATAATCTTTTCAAAATTGTATTTTGATCATTTTTTTAGGGCTCGTTTTTTTTTTTTATTTCAATTAATACTGAACAATGGATGTACCCACAGTGCAGTCAGTCCATATACATGATATATTGATAAAATATATAATCTAACTCGGCTTTAGCTCTTGATACATATCGATAACATGAATGAATCATGATCAAGACCATTTTACGTATACGTATACTGACCAATTGCAAGTTTAGTTATGCGGCTCGAGAAAGTGTGAACGCGGCTATTCAATGTGGTATCAATATTGAAACAAATACCTAACTGATCTGAACTTTTTCTGAAGTTTGTCTTATTCATTTGATCCCTTTTTCACAACTTTTCACAATTTTTTACAACTATAAATGAATCAATATATCTCTACTTTTCTACTTGTCACTTTTTGTTTCATTAATTAATTATTATCAAAACCAAAATAAAAAAAAGATAATAATAATAATCAAAAATGGCTACAATATTTTTAAATACTCTTAATACTTTTGCAAATGCTGCTGGTGCTGTTTCTGATTTTATTGATGATAACTTTTTGTGTGATAATGATTATTCAGATGATTCTTCGGATGATTCTTCAATCAGATCACCTAAAATAACTGAAATTACTGAATTACATCTTGGTGAAAAAGTTACTGGTACAAGAGAATATAAAGTTAAAAGAAGCATGCAAACTAAAATGGATCCTACACTAAAAAGGCTTGTTTCAACTGCAAATTACCAACAGCAAAGTAGATCAGAATTTGTTAGATATGTGTTACTTGGTTTGTCTAATCTTATTGTTCCTAGCTATTACCACGTTATGCTGATGTCAACAGAGTTTTATAATGAATGTATTCAAGACATTGATGGTTTAATTTATGATGAAACAGTTACTTGGAATGTTGGTTCTAAAAGTCATAATTATAGAGTGATGATTTTTGTTGCTGGTGCATTTTATTTAGGTGATTATACAAGAAAGGATGCTTTTAAGAAATTTGGGGTGGTTAATGGTGTGAGATCTGGTGATAATTATAAAAAACTTAAGCTCAATTACAAGCATGAAAGAAAATCAGAAACTTTTGGTACTAAGAACAAAGGTTGGCTTAAGACTGCTAATAGATTGAACACTAGACAAATTGCTAGAATTGATATTTTTTATTCAACTTTTGTTCATGGTATTCGTTTGGTTTTTGCTGATTCATCAACTGAATTAATTGGTAGAGGATTCGGTTCTATTTATACATTTGGAAACTTTACATTTGGTGAATGCATTATCGGTGCTGTTCTTGTTATGACTGATAGACTTTATGATATTCAATTTAGAACTAATACAGGTAGATGTATGGAGAGATATAATGAGAAGAAATTTAAAAAAGGTAAGATTGATATTCAATTCAATGGTCCTCTTGTTTCAATCCATGCAAACATTGATAAATTTATTGAGGGTATTAAATTCTACTGGAAATAAATCTTTTTTTTTTAGCTTTTATTATTTGGCAAATTGGCAATATCAAATTAAATATTGAGTTTCTTTTCTTGTTACTTCTGTAGATTTTAATTAGTCATTTTCACATCTTATATAGATTGGTGTTTTTGTTTTGTCGTTTATATTGATATCTCGTGCTTTTTCTATTTATTTCTAAAGTTTTGTTTTCTTTCCCCGTTTTGCACTTGAATATTATTCTTTTTATATGAATTAGTTACAATATCACTTGAAGTTGAAGTAGTTGACAAGCCATCTATGCCTATAATTACTCTGTAGAAAAGGTAGAAATGCAAAGTACTTAAAAAAACGTAATTATAACTTAATTATAACTTTTGATCACTGGTGGGAGGTTTGTGGCGCGACGGCTTGCCTGTCCCTGCATATAAGCCTCCGGCTCGGACTTTCGGAAATCGGGCTTAAGCCTCTGTCTCGGGGTATATACCGTATCGGGTAATAAACACCTCTGAGTCACAGAGCCCATCAAAGCCTGGGCAGAGACAGCGATGAGGACGCGTAAACTCTTTATCAAGTGGCAAGTATAAAAAGGGGGGCAAATACGCTGAGTCATAAGATTTCTATCCATCACTTCTTCTTTCTCTTTTTCTTCACTTCACTACAATTTACTTATATTTTTACAATTAAACAATATTCAAAGATGCCTTCTATTTTCACAAATGGTATTAATTCAATTGCTTATGCTGTTGATAATGTTTCTGATTTGTTGGATTCAACCTGGAAAGATTCCGATTTAGAAGAAAGTGTTGCTGCTAAAAAAGTCAATAAAACTAATAAAAATAAAAATGAAAACAAAGTTGCTACTAAACGTAATGATTCATATACTAGTTCAAGAAGCGAACCAATCTTACCTGAGATTCCAATTTTAATAGATAATGTTGTTAGAGATTCAAATTATGATATGCTAAATAGAGAAGGGTTTGTCAGAAATTTATTAAGCCATTTAGCTAGATTTGTTGCTTCAACTTCTTATTACGTTCTGATAATCTCAACTGATTTCTCAGATCATTGTGTATTTAAGTTTGAAGGTGTTATTCATGATAAAACTGTTACTTGGAACGTTGGTGCTTGGAAGAAACGTAATTATAGAGTTCTTGTTTTTACTTCTGGTTACATTAAATTGGCAGATTGCCCAGCTGAAGAAGCTTTTAACAATTATGGTATAGTTAATGGTATGAGATCTGGTGATAATTTAAATTATGTCAAGTTCCAACATAAGTCAATTAAGGAAACTGACTTCTTTGGTACTGGCCATAATGGTTGGTTAATGAATACAGGTAGATTAGATACTAAACAAATTGCTAGAATTGATATTTTTTACTCAACATATATTCATGGTATTAAGATAACTTTTGCAGATTACTCATATGAACTACTTGGTAGAGAAGCTGGTGCTGTCTATTCTTTTACTGGATTTACATATGGTGAATATATTATTGGTGTTTCATTCACTGCTAGAGATAAACTTTATAATATTCAATTTAGAACTAATAATAATAGAGCAACTGAAAAGTTCGGTTACAATTGGAGAGGTAACACAAATAATGATATCCAATTTAATGGTCCTCTTAGATCAATCGGTGGTGTTGTTAATCAAGGTATTGAAAGTATAAAATTTGCCTGGGATTAGTTGTCTTCAACTTCTACGTACATATTAATTTGCATTTCTTCATTTACAAAGGCTGGATTATTCTTTGGGTTTTTACATTTTACATTTTACATTTGCTTCATTTACGATTTTTATGCTTTTTATTCTTATATATATCTTATTTTCTATTCTTTTACGTGTTTACTTTCTTACTTTTATTAACTTGTTATAATTTTTTGGTGTGAGTTTTATATTATTTACTTTTGTGTTTCTTTACTCTTTTTTTTGGTTTTGGTTTTTGTGTTTTTCATAAATTAATAAAAAAATATTATATATATACAATTCTCTGTTAAAATGAATGAAAATTTATTCAATTAACTAAGTCAGTAGTACTAGTAGTAAGAGTAATCTATGATAACATCCTTACCCTTATAGGAAACATCATCCGTATATCGGAATTTGACAAAACAGAGTTATGCGCCAGTACACCAGATGAGAAATTAGAATTAGTTACTTCGAATTCCTACGTTTTTCGTGTTTGTATATTCAATCTTAAGAGGCAAAACTACAATATAATTAGATGTCATTATTACAGGTGCACTAAAGTAGAATAGCCGGTCATAAAAGTCATATCAATACTGTATTATCTCAACACATCGTTCTAATTAATCCAAAACAAAGACAAAGTTTTCACAATACTGTACTATCTTCTAACTATTAATTAATGGCATCTGAAAAAACTATAGAAATTCCAACAGTTTCTAGCAATTGCATTAGATTGATCAGTTTTAATGTTAATGGTATTAAAACTTTAAAAAATTATACTCCATTCAATGAACATTCAAACAATTCTGAAAGTTTATCATTTTTGAAAGGAGATATAATCACATTTCAAGAACTTAAATTACAAAGAATGGATATTGATAGAAGCATTGCTGATATTGAAGGTTATAGATGTTTCATTACTGTTCCTATATCAAAAAAAGGTTATAGTGGTGTTGGAGTATTCATAAGAAAGCCCAATGATCAAGATTCAGAGTCAATTAAAAAAGCTTTGACTATTATTAAAGTTGAAGAAGGTATTACTGGAATTTTAACTTTAAAGCCATCAAAGAAAAGTTATAGAGATTCGTATGATGATCCAATTCATAAAGAACATTGCATTGGTGGGTATCCATTATTATCAGATCAAGCAACTTGTAAGCAAATTGATGGTGAAGGAAGGTGTATTTTAGTTGAGCTTAATTATAATATAGTTATTATATCTGTCTATTGTCCTGCTAATTCAATGGGAACTGAAGAAGGTGCTGAATTTAGAATTACATTTCTAAAGTGTTTATTTGAAAGAGCAGATAATTTATTCAAATTAGGAAAACATGTTGTGATAATGGGTGATATAAATGTTTCTCCAGATCTTATAGATAATGATGAAACTATCCGTGAAGGTTTACATAAAAAAATCATTACTTGGAATGAAGATCCTGTTGCTTTTGAAGATCTAAACAAAAAACTGGTATTAGATTTTAAGAAGTCAACTGAAGTTCGAACTTTACTAAATGATTATGTTTTTGATACAACAGGTCTTAAAAGTAATGAAGATAAATTACTTCATGATATCATTAGAGAAATAAATGGGAGGAAACTGAAGATGTACACCGTTTGGAATACTTTGTTAAATAGCAGACCTTTAAATATTGGCTCAAGAATTGATTTAATACTTACAACTGATGAATTAGCTAAATCCACCAAAGAAGCTGGTATATGGCCTTTTATATTTGGCTCTGATCATTGTCCCATATTTTCAGATTTAAATATTGAATCCATACAAACATCATTAGATGCTGATAGATATGAAGCTTTTAAAAATAAATATAATCATTTTGATGCAGCTAGATTTTACAACCTTCATGTTGGAAAAGGAATAGATTTTTTCTTTGGTGCTAAAAAATCAAATAAAATAACAATAGCAAAAGCAAAAGTTCCAACTTCAAATGTTGTTAAGAGAACATCTTCCAATAAACCTGTTTATGTAAGCCGGAAAAAGCAAATGATTGATCAAAAGGCAATATCTAAGTTTTTTATTTCATCACGACCAGTTAAGGCAAACCCAATTGAAAACAAAAAGAACAAGGTCATTAATAATGATGAGGAATCATTATTTGTTCAAGATGATTCTGATAGTGAACCTGAAGTTGTTAAAAAGACCATCTCTTGTGATGAGTTTAAATCCATTCTGCGAAGTAGATTAAGCTCTGGTGTTCCATATTGTAAACATAATGAAGAATGTGTTTTAAGAGTTGTTCGAAAAGAGGATAGTCCTCATATAGGTAAGAAATTTTGGAGTTGTGCTAGAAATTCAAAAAGGGATACTTGGAATGTTTCACAAAATGATTATGATGGTGATTCACAGTCAGATAAATCTGAAGGTCTTGATGAATTCAGCTGTGGGTTCTTCAAATGGGCTATTAAATAGATTTACAATTTAACCACTTTTCTAATCTTTTATTTATTTTATTTTACAGGTGTATTTATTTATAAAAAGCATTAATATTTTAGATGATCATCTGAATCTACAAATTAAACAACTAAAGTTGTTTCCGAAATCAGACAAGTATACTTCCATCAAAAAATTAATTGAAGAAGATTGAAAAATTTATAGTATACAGCGTAATGTAAAGATAAAAAAATACACAAAACAAAAGGGAAAAAAACAAAAGGGCAAGAAAACTAAACAAAAATAAGAACGATCGAAAGAAAGAAAAGTTAGAGGAACAATAAAAAACAAAAATAATTATTGGAAAAAGGAAAAAAAATATAAAAACTCAAAATGAACTAAAATATCAATCAAAAATAATATGTTTAATACCAATCAATATCACTAAAAATACAGTTAAATAAAACAGCAAATCAAATTCAAAACATAGAAGCATTATTTGGAAAGTACTTCTTATAAATCATCATTTTTTAAACAATCTTCAATATCATTCAAACTTTCATCAACCTCATCTAATGGAACATTGGATAGTTTAGAAACTAATCTTCTATAGTTGCTTATAGTTTCAGTATTTTCCGATGCGTCAGCATATAATTCAACTAATCCATGCACAGTTCTTTTTCTTATTATTTGTAATTTTATAAGTTCTAAAATTAATCCAATATTCTTAGAATTTATTTCAGATGATTTCAATTGTTTAATTGCTTCTTCTTCATTTTTAATACCACCTTCAGAATCATTATCCAGCTTTTCATTTAATTTTTCATTTTCATATTTTTGAACAATCATTGCTAAATCTTTAGCTTGTGATCTTTCAATTAATTTTTTTAATTGAGCAGTTTTTAATAAATACTCTGAATCAGAATTCTTTAATTCTTCTTCAAGTAATTTCAAACTACTTTCAAAATCTTCAACTTTAATTAATTTTTTTGATTCATTATCATCTTTTAAAATTGTTGTTAAAATATCTTTGATATCTTGATTTGTCTTGGCAATATCTTTATCCATTTCTACTAAGATTGCACTTAATTCTTTAATATCAGTATCTTTTTGTTGTAATTCAATATCAAAGGCATTTGATAATTCACCTAACTTTTCCATAATTTCACCAGATTTTTGAGTAACTTGCATTGCAGCTTCAGAATAATGAGGTATAGCTAAATAATTGGATGCATTAAGTATTGAAATATGTTGAGTTGCAACTGGTGAGTCGATAACTGGATTAAATGGTCTTAATTGAGACATATTATTAAAAGATGTAGCAACATTAGTTTGTTGGCTATTTGACAGTTGAATTGGTTCAAGTCCATTACTATAAAGGTAATCACTAACCATATCATTTCTATTATTTGGAATATCAACTCTAGCATTATATCCTAATAAAACTCTTATACATTTTAATGCATTATTATAACTGAAAATATGTAGAGCTGTATTACCTTCGTGATCTTGTTGATTTATAAAATTGATAATTCTTTCCACTGGTTGAACTATTTCAGCAACTTTTGTAACTAATATTTCAGAATAATATCTAGCAGAAGGTAAATTAGTATGTATGTTAGTTGAAAAAGCAATATGATGTAAAATTGTTCTACCTTGACTATCAGAATCTAACAATGTATCTCGGAGTAAATCCAACAGTTTTGCAAATGATCTTCTAACATATGAGTTATTATATAAAACAGATCTCATTATCGGAACTTGGCCAGCGTTATTAAGGATTCTATAATTTGCACCTCTAGCCAGTAGAGCATCACACATTTTCAAATCACCCATAGCACATGCCCAATGAAATGTTGTATTTCCATCTTTATCAATTGAATCGTCAATGTTAAAACCTGAAAGTGATTCTGATATGAATGAAGGTATCGGTAATCCAGTACTTAAGCCATCTTCATTGGATAAGAAATATTCTAATAACTTTTGAGTAAATATCCTTTTTGGATCAAAGAATTCTTGATTATTAACAGGAATATTTTGACCATTAGAGAGGTGATTTTGATTGTTGAGGATTTGATTATCTGGATCCGGCTTACTACTTTGTTGAAATGCTGCTGAAGCACCTGTTTCGTTTGAATGAGGTCTCAATGCATTATCTAAATCTTCATCGCTTAAGAAATCACTAGCTGAAGATTCATTATTCGATGGGGGAACTTCATTTGTAAATTTTTTATCAATTGAATTGGTACTTTGAGATTTTTTATGATGATTATTGTTATTAATATTGTTGTTATTTATGTTGTTTTCAGGTGTAGTAGACTCTGTTTCAAAATCAGAAATAGAAGAATCTGATTGTAATTTACTAACAGCAGAGTTTAATCTGGTTGAAAGAGTTGATGCTGATGCTTGTATTGGTCTTGGAGCTTTTAAAGTTCTTTTTCTTGAATTATTCTCACTTGCTGTACTGGCTGATCTTTTAAGAGTACTTGACTTAACAGATGCATTTCCAGAACGGCCTGCCGCTCTTGCACCACCTCTTCCTCTCCTACTTGAAGTTGCATGATGATGTTTTGGAGCTGGGGGAGGAGAAGAAGTACCATTGGATGATCTATAATCAAATAAAGTAAGGAGTTCTTCATGAACACCGAATTCCTTTGCAATTTCAATGGCTCTTGTAATTGGTACCCAAGTACCTTGATATTTACCATAACCACCTTGAACTTTTTCATGAATACCAGTTTGGACATCTTTTTCTAAAATTCTTGTTCTTTTAGCTTTTGGAAAGTCAGCAACTTTTAAAATATGAGTAGCATTAACCCATCCATCTTGTTTACGTCGCATGACAGATGATTTAGGATGTATGAATTCATAGACAGGTACTCCAGAATAGACAGCAGAATAAAGGTTATCTCCGCTCATATTGGTTTATTATTTGTATAAATTGTTATTGAAGTATATCACTTAAATCTTATCTATTTAATTGAAATTAAAGGAGCGAATGCAATTGATGCAATTGAACTGATGAAAAACTATGTGTGAGAAAGTGTAATAAAGTAATGGGATTCCAGCTGCCACAAACTGCTGAAGTTGATGTAACTGTCTGTTGGTTGTAAAGTGGAGCAGAATACTCTAGGGAAAGAAGTACAATTATAGGTTTGTTTGAAATTGTGAATTTTGTTTTAATTAATTTTTTGCGTCGGCGTCGCGTCGCAGTGGTGCACGGGTGTGCTTCTTTTTTACTATTTTGCATGTTAATGTTTTAAATACTTTACTTTACTTTACTATAAGTTTACTCCTAGTATCGGAACACACTCAAACTCGAACCCAGAATTTACAAAATGTTGGCATTCTAATTTATAGCTTTGAACTCTATTTCTTTTCTTAGTATTAAACCATCAATATAGTTCTTTCACAATCAATCAATTAAATCAGCAACTCTTAAACTGATTAAATCAATGGCTTACACAATTGAATCATAGTTAGCAAATCTTCAAATTTCTTATTTTTCAGAAACTGTATTTAATAAAATAAAATCAAAGGCAATCTACTTATACTATACTATAATGCTTGTATCATATCATTTAGTTAGCATTAAAATATAGTTACAATTGAAAACATTTGTCCTCCATTCTTCAATATGTTAATATGTTTATTCCTTGACATAATTTCTCTTATCTTTTAAATTACAATATAATACAATACAAAGTGACTGGTTAAAAAAAATGATAATTTTCAGTAAAGGTTGAAACTCAATATCTTTTACACTAGACTAGGCTTTGATTGGAGCTTTAATTCTTTTTGATTGGGACTGAAACATCTTTTAAAACATTGTTCTTTCTGCTCTAATGTTCGTAAGTGGGGTATTTGATAGACATTATCACAAGTTATCAGCAATGAATCAGGATACGTTTTTTTTTATTTCTTTTTTATGAATACACCTACAATTAAGTTATAATTACTTTTTTTTATGAAATTAAACATGTGTACATACTAATACTACGTTACACATACAGCTATAGTGGTTATAAAAAGAAAATTAATACTTTATCTGTGATACAGACTTGATCATACAGTGATACTGTAGTAGCATATGTGATAGTATAGCATATGAGAGCTGATAGTAACACATATTTTAAATTTGAGTACGTATACGTGTATATCATCGTGACATGATCGTGTATATTACAGTACTGTAATATGTAATTATTACGGTATTGAAAAGGTATATATATGTCAAATTGATTTAATTGAATTAAGTAATATGTTATATGCTGGGACCTGGTGGGACCTGGTCACCTGGGGGTATATGCGTGCCATTGCGTACGTGGTAGCTAGTAATTATTTTCAAAAAGAAAACTATACAAATTTGAGTTTTCCTTTATACAGTCCTTTTTCTTCTTCTTCTTCTTGATTGTTATAGAGCTAGCTATAGCTGTAATCCTATAATTACTGTAAAGTCATCCTGTAAATTGCTGTAATCCTTTATATAAATTTTTTTTTACGTGTAGACGATCTTTCTTTATTCTTTTATATATATTTGCGCCAGTAACTCCGTGACACGAGCAAAAGTTTTCATTTCAGTATCCTAACTTTCGGACCTCTAATTCACTATTTAAAAAACTTCTAATTTATATTTTTCCTCTTATATATTTAGACAATTGACTAATCTTATTTTATATTCAGGCCCTGTAAGATTACGAAAATTGGTTCTTGAGTTATCGTCATTTAAACCTCTCACAAAAAAAAAAAAAAA
>JAJLZM010000349.1:0-29362 GCA_030572235.1 Ambrosiozyma kamigamensis
CAAGCTCCATCCCTGTTAGCTCAGTCGGTAGAGCGTTCGGCTTTTAAGGATTCGAAATTTCGGAAGTCGACCGAAATGTCCAGGGTTCGAGCCCCTGACAGGGAGCTTATTTTTTTTTAATTAATTGTATATTTTTATTTATTTTTATTTTATTTTGAATCAGATAATTACGTCCGATCCCATTCAACTTTCAAGATCAAAAGTAATCATACCATATACCATATTAATTGCAACAATCCAAGTCAATTCGATTCATAAACCAATATTTCATCAATGGGTGCCACAATTAATGAGATAAATAGTTCATTGACTCTTCTTTTAAATAAATATTGTCCACAAGTTATTGAACTTCATGATAGTATTAGTTATTCACTAGCTTCTACCCCTTTATGGTTTTTTCTAATTATTTCCTTCATTACTCTTTCATTAATTGGTTATTTTTATCTTTCTAGAGTTATAAATATTTGTACATTGATTCCAGGTGAACAATCAATTTCAATGAAATTTCAAATCTCTGAAAATGATGAAGAAGAGAAATTAAAAGAATTAACATTATCAGAGTTTATAAATATTAATATTCCTGAATTCAGAAATAATTCCTGGTCTTTATTTAATCCTATTTTTATTGGTGGTCATTTACAAACAGTTTTTGCTGCATTTAGAAATTTTAAATATTCTGATAGATTATATTTTGGACGTAGAGTTATGAAATTTAAAGATGGTGGATCTGCTTCTTTAGATAAGGTTATTTCATATGATTTATATAAAAAATTTCAAAAGACTTCAGAAAATGATATTCCAGATGGTCAAACAGAAAAAGTTCCAAATTTAACTCGTTATTTTACTAAAAATGAACTTTTAGAACAAGATGAAAATATTGATGATTCTAAACCTGCCTTAATTATTTTACATGGATTATCAGGATCTTCAGCAGAATCATATTGTAGATGTTTGCTGAGTAGGGTTTCAAAGAATTATAATTTTGATTGTTATGTTTTAAATGCAAGAGGATGTGGTGAAACTAAATTAACTACACCATCATTATTTTGTGGTGTTTGGACAGATGATGTGAGAGAAGTTATTAAATATTTCAAAGAAACATACCCAAAAAAGGAAATATATGCAGCTGGATTTAGTTTAGGATCATCAATTTTAGCAAATTATTTAGGTCAAGAAGGTGAAAATTCAGGAATTAAATTAGCAGTTACACTTGCTTGTCCTTGGGATTTATGGTCATCTTGTAAATTTATGGAATCACATTTTATTGCACATAATATATATTCACCAGCTATGGCTATTCCATTAGTTCAATTAATTAAAAAACATTCTAATGATTTATCTGAAAATGAAATTTTTAATAAATATTTTACAAAAGAAACCCTTCAAAAAGTTTATAGACTTAAAGATTTTGATGATAATTTTACTTCAAAATTATTTGGTTTTAATTGTGCTTATGAATATTATCGTAATGGTTCATCAAGAAATAGAATATTTAATATTAAAACTCCATTAATTAATATTAATGCATTAGA
Source organism: Ambrosiozyma kamigamensis (assembly GCA_030572235.1). NCBI lineage: Eukaryota > Fungi > Ascomycota > Pichiomycetes > Pichiales > Pichiaceae > Ambrosiozyma > Ambrosiozyma kamigamensis. The sequence continues at coordinate 1,533 of JAJLZM010000349.1, forward strand.
TGATCCAATTATTGGTGGTGACTCAGTTGGTACTGTTCCATATGATGAATCATCTTTAAATCCTTATATTTTACTTATTAATACAACTTTAGGTGGTCATTGTGGATGGTTTAAATGGAACAATGTTAGATGGTATGCAGATCCATTATCCAAAGTTTTTGGTGAATTTCATAAAACTTGTAAAAGTGAATCAATAGTTCATGAAGAACAATTACCGATAAAGAATAAATTTATCAATGATAGATTAGTTGGACCATTTTATTAAAGACTCTTTTTTTCCCTTATTTGATAGATATAGAAACTTTTAATTTATACATATACAGTATTTACCTTCTTTACATTAACTTCTTTGTTTAATTTCCTATATACATTCATTTCAATAAATTTAAAATATACTTACTGGACATGATATCATAATCGTTTATTACAGCACGCTGATTGATTGATTGATTACACAGACAAGTATGACTAAAGCATCTTCTTAAATTTAAAGAACGTGTTAATTGAGAAATATGTAACATGAATTCAAATAAACTATTTAATGTAAAGCCATTATCGAATAAACTTTATTCAAGCAAATAAATATAGAAAATATAAAACGAAATGCAAAAGAAATAAAATAATAAGTAAAAAAAGAGAAGTTGCTTGTAAAAAAAATAATAACAAGATATCAAATCAAATGCGAATAACAACCATAAACTATAAATAAAGAAGAGAAAAGAAAGCCACATAAAAAACTAAATGATAATAAAAAAAACTTTTATTTTTCACAAATGTAAAGTAAATAAATATAAGAATTTAGAATAATTATAAAGCTGGACCAGCTTCAATAACTTCCTTTGTACAACCAGCAGAATACTTTTCAAAGTTTTCTAAGAATAATTGACCTAAGTTAGTAACAGTCTTCTTGAAATCAGCTGGACCATCAACCCAGTTTTTAGCTGGATTTAATAATTCAGAAGGAACACCTGGAATACTAGTTGGAATTGGTAAACCGAAAGTTGGATAAGTTTCATATTCAGCTTTAGCTAATTCACCAGAATGAATAGCATCTAAGATAGCTCTTGTGTATTTCAATGGACATCTCTTACCACCTTTAGCAACAGATTGACCAGTCCAACCAGTGTTTAATAACCAAGCATTAGATTTATGTTCAGTCATCTTATCAGAAAGTTGTTGAGCATATCTCATTGGATGTAAAACTAAGAATGGTTGACCGAAACAAGCAGAGAAAGTAGCTTCTGGTTCAGTAACACCATCTTCAGTACCAGCCATCTTTGAAGTATAACCAGAAATGAAATGATACATAACTTGAGCATTAGTTAATTTAGAAACTGGAGGTAAAACACCTGAAGCATCACATGTTAATAAGATAATATTTTGAGGATGAGAATCAGCTAAACATGGAATCTTAGCAGATGGGATATATTGAATTGGATAAGCACATCTAGTGTTTTCAGTAATTTCTGGATCTTCATAATCAATAACTCTTGTGTATGGGTTAAAGACAACATTTTCTAAAACGGAACCGAATTTAATAGCACCGAAAATTTCTGGTTCTCTTTCACCATTTAAATCTAAACATTTAGCATAACAACCACCTTCAATGTTGAAAACACCGAAATCAGACCAACAATGTTCATCATCACCAATTAATTTTCTATGTGGATCAGCAGATAAAGTAGTTTTACCAGTACCAGATAAACCAAAGAATAAAGTAACATCACCATTTTCAGTACCTTGGTTACAAGAAGAATGTAAAGTTAAAACCTTATATTTAATTGGCATTAAATAAAACATAACAGTAAAGATACCTTTCTTCATTTCACCAGCATATTCAGTACCTAAAATAACCATTTCCATTTCTTTAAAGTTAATTTCAACAGAAGTAGCAGAAGTCATACCTTTAGTATGAACATTAGCTGGGAATTGACCTGCATTCCAAATAGTAAAATCTGGTTCACCAAATTCTTTTAATTCATCTTCAGTTGGTTTAATTAACATATTCTTCATGAATAAAGCATGATAAGCTCTAGCACAAACAACTCTAACTTTAATTCTATAACGAGGATCCCAACCAGCAAAAGCATCAATAACATAAACTTTTTCTCTTGTTCTTAAATAATCAACAGCTCTATTTTTTGAAATTTTCCAAGTATTTTCATCAACTTTCTTATTAACAGGACCCCACCAAATATCTTCAGTTGAAGTTGGTTCATCAACAATTCTTTTATCTTTTGGAGATCTACCAGTTTTTAAACCAGAATAAGCAATTAAAGCACCAGAAGAAGAAATTAAGTTACCTTTTTCTTGTAAAGCATCTTCATATAAGATTGGAACAGAAGCATTGTAATGAACAGTAGCTTCAGGGTTTAAACCTAAAGCAGCACCAATGGTACCTTGAGTCTTAATTTTATGAGGTAAAACTTTGTTACTTAAGACAGCAATTTCTTGATGATATTCAGTTCTTAAATTGAGAGCAGTTGGAGCCATTTTGAAATAAATGATAAATGAAACGAATTCAATTTAATGAGGAGAAGAAGAAAGACAGAACCCATTCCAGCAACACTCAATTGATGGGAAATAGCACTCTTTATATAGCAAAAATAGGACAACCGGCCATTCTGAAAGATCTCTGCAAAACGCACTGAGTGAATAAAATGGTCGTGCGCCCCCCAAACAGCAAGCCGTTCTTGTACCCCAGAGTTTCTGCAAAAGTCCGGGTCCACGGAGCTTACGTACTCTACTACAGCCTGCCTGCCACTAGCCTGCCACTAGGCTAATACTTCGGTTTCAAACGCAAAACTCTCTACAAAAGTTACAACTTACAACTCTTACAACTCTCTCTGTTCAGTGTTCAAGCTGACGTGTACTTTGAAATTTTCACCAGATACAATTAACCAGATACAGCCTCCGTAACCCAAACCTAACTCTACCACTCTATAGTCTCTCTCTCTCAATCCCGTGCGCTCTCTCTCCGTCCCGGAGAACCATGCACTGATCCTTCGCTCCCAGCCCCGAACTCATTATCCTCAGCCACCCCATGCTACCCCAGAATAATCCCCACAAAACCCCTTTTTCATTTATTCATCTTCTAACAATTCAATTCCTCAAAATTAAATATATTCCTCAATTGTTCAGTTGACAACTACCAGTTTATTCAGTTATTCATCTATCTATATATATCTTATCTATCAATTGAATATAATATCGCAGCTAGAGAACTTTATTCAATTAAAATAATTTACTCTTACGTTAGTAACGTTATACGTACTTTCTTTTTTTTCAATTCCCCTCTAATGACAGCTAGCAATTATAACACTCCTCAATTAATCTTAATTATGCTCTACACCTTTCCGTTTGATCATTGAATCATAGTATCATACCATTAACTACTGGAACACTATCGATCTTGAAGCCCCTATGATTCCATATCTGGCCACTTCTTATTTATGTCTAACAATTCTAATCAATCGGATCCATTTAAAATCATAATCATAATAATCATCAGTATTAAATACTATATTAATCACCATTCCTATATCGATCACCTGGTGATATCATGATGAAAAAAAATGAAAAAATATTAGAAAATAAAATAAAATAGCACACGAGAACTCCGCCACAAGCGAGCTGGGGAGCTTTTCCCAGCCACTGCTCCGGTTCCGGTCGCCTACGACTTCTGAGAAACCAGCGCAGCACCGCCGCGTTTCTGAACCTCCATAATCTCCCGCTTCAACAATCAATCAACAACTACAATTCAACAATTCAAGTAAATAACAATATATCAGTCAACAAGACCTAGATTTAATTTCTTATGATACACACAAAACTAAAAATATCAGAAAAAAACAAGAGGAAAGGAAAAACTAATTTGGAACTACTATACTAGGTTAATTCCAAGATTGAGTATATAAGTAGAAGTATTTAAAATAAAATGTTGCACAAGTAGCACAAAAAAAAGAATGATATCTGCTTCAAAGCTATAACAACTTAATTTATTGAACTTTTTCTTGAACTTTGTTTAATAAATCATTTGCTGGTCCATCAAATTCTTCACCAGTTGAAATTAATCTATCTGAAATTGGTTTAATAACATGAAAGTAAACTTTTTCAGAACCATTGGTAACAGGAGAAGCCATGTATAACAAGAAAAATGTTTTTAATAAGAAATATGATGGAATCCAATATAAAACAGCTTTAGTCCAAAATTCAATAACATTTAAAAATGCAAAAACAACCCAATAAGTTAATAATTGTGAATCATCTTTTGTACTAGATGTCTTTAAAGCTTTTAATGATAAATAACATGGATATGCAAATCCAGCAATATTTGATAAAAATTGTCCAATTCCACCAAAATTTAAAAATGTTAACAAGAAATAAAATCCAATAAATGCAACAACGGCATAAGATCTTGGTAATTTGGTTAATCTTTCAAAATGATCTAAAGGACCAATACTTTTGGTTTGCTAATTGAATTGATTAATAATTAGTTAGTATATTTTGATGATAAATTGATATAATTGCATTAATATGTAACTGTGAGCTGTACATATAATTCCAAATTTCATATACAATGTTATACATACTGAATCAATTTTTGAAAAGAATTGATTTGCTTGGCCTTGAAAGTTCTTGAAATTGTAATCCATATTATTAGAGAGATTCACGGACAGGTGTCTTGAGTGTTGATGACTTAGTAAAGTTTAGTGTAAGAAGAAGAAGATGAGGCAAATCGATGAGTTGGTTAATTGGTTGACTGGAGATTCTCTGTATCCCTTTCGCTAACTTCTCGCGCGCGCACGACCTCCGGCTTGCTCTTCTCACTCATATTCAGTCAGTTGAAAAGGGGATTACTGCCTTATTAGGTTAATCTCTAGATACTGTTATTAAAATAATTATAATTTATAAACTATAAACTGGAAGAAACACCTGAAAAATCAAATTGCTTGTTAATCGTTTGTCCATTTAACTCATAACCCAGTTTAACTCTAATCTTTATCTTGGATCCTTGTTTACCAGTGATTCTAACATTCAACAATGCTGTTTGATTTGGTAATAATGACGTATTAGATATTGATGATAATTGTAATTTTTGTTGTTTTGTAACTGCACATAAAACAGAAATATTGTTAATAGTATTAGATGAATTTATATTATCAACTTTAGCTTCTAATAATGCACTACCATTTCCTGTTAATTCTTTAACAATGAAACCAAATGATAAATTATCATCAGAAAAGGCTTTTAATATTGGGGAGGATGTATCAACACGTTTCTGTATTAGAGCAGGGGATGAATTGAATGTAGGAGTAATAGGTGTTGAAGTAATATTAGATGGAGTTGATGTGATAGTAGTAGTAGATGGAGTTGAACCAAATAAATCAATAATTTCTTTATTCTTTCCAGACTTGATAGGTTGCTGTAAACTTGAAGGTGATGGACCACTAATTGATGAAGATCCAAATATATCCGATAAAAGATCCAATGTATTTTCTCTTTTCAATGAATTATCATTATTATTATTATCTTTAACATCATCTCCAAGCAAATCAAGAAGTAAATTACCTGTTTCAGATTTATTAGAAGCCCCTCCTAACACTGAACCACTTGTAGATTTAAATTTAGTACTTGAACTTCTATTTAATAATGTAATTCCTTCACGAACTTTAACAGGTGGGGGAGGCATTTTTTCCAGAATACCTTTCTTAATTGCAGCAGATTGAAAGAAAATTTCATTATATTCAATTGCTCTGACTTGTATTTCTAAATGATAATCATTTGTAGAAGACGAAATTATTAATCTTAAAGATTCAACTGCTTTACTATCTTTAAATTTAGATGATAATTTTAATGCTGCTGTTAATGTATAAATCTTAATTTGAATAAATTGTGAAGTTTTTTCAAATGTTGAAATATGAACAAATGTTTCTAAAACTTCAACAATTGATTTCTCAGTTATTGTTTTCTTTTTCTTTGAAGAATCATGATAATCAGATCCTAATATTAATTCACCATATTCACCAAGACACCAAATTGAAACTAATGCTAAACCATATTCATTATAATATATCTTTGATGCTTTGAATAATTCTAAAGTTAATTGTTTTGTTAGTTCAGTATCATTATGTTGCATTATTAATGCTAAAATGTTTGATAAAACGTCATCTGAAAAATAATTACCAACAATTTTTAATAATGAAATTAATGTTTTAAAATGCCATTCAAAATTTGGACTAAATTTATTACATGCAATTGATAATTGAGTTGTAATATATGATTTTAATTCATCATCTGAATTCTTCAAAAATTCTAATAATTCTTTAGTTAAAATACGAATATTTTGTTGATTCATAATTGCAAATGTTAATTCTAAAGCTCTACGACGAATTGAAATATCTGCATCTTGAAGACATGCAATGATTGTAGATTTATGTCTTTGAACTGCCAATGGTTCATATTCAATAACATTCAGCAATGTATTAAGTGCAACATACCTTGCATTATTATCTCTTTGAGTCAATAATTTACTTAAAATATTAACACCTAAAACTTTTAATGAAGAATCAGAATTAACAACAAAAATAGTTTGAACTGCTTCATAAAGAACAGAGTAACCTGTACCTTTAGAACCTTCCAATTTAGAACAAACTTGAGTTAATAAATCATTTAAAGTTTCCAAATTTCCACTTGCTTCTTCACCTGCTAACAATAATCTAGCCGTTTGTAATAATGAAACATATAAGAATGGATCTGGAATTCCTTTAACATCATATTCTGGTGCATAACCAGTTGTAGTCAATAATTTAATATGAGATAAAATTTTTGGAATTAAAACCTTTAATTGTTCATGTGAACTTTCATCATTAATAAAGATTGATTTAATTAAATGTAAAGAACCTAATAAAACACCATGAATTCTTTCATTAATCAAATTTGCAACTTTTGGTAAGAAAATTTCAGATAAATCAGGATTCTTTTCAATCAATTTAGCTGCAACGATAGCAGCTTTCTTTCTTAAATAAGAATTTGGAGAAGTTAATAATTTTTCAACATTTGTATATAGATCCTGAGCTAATTCAGGTGAAGCAATATTACCAAGGGTACACAATGCCAACCCTGCAATGAATTGGTTGGAATTATTCATATCATTATCTAAAGAATTTGTTAATAGAGTTAAAATCTCTTGATTTTCATCCAAAACTAACATTGTAGCCATATAACCCATTCTTTTACTGGAGAATTTTGCAGAGACTAATAATTTTAAACATTCAACTTGACCAAAGTATGTTGGTTCTCCCAAAATATAGAGGTACATTAACTTGGAAATAGTTTTCTTTCTAGCATCTTCATCCAAGTGAATATCTCTAAAGGCAGTTCTAATCTTTGCACTTTCTTTTCTAATTGCTGCTCTTTCAGTGGCAATTGTCTTGCTGTTTCTGACAGCTTTGATGAAGGACCTTAACGAGCTACTCATGGCTGTGGGACTGTTCTGACGCTGAGTATGGTATTATCCCTGTTGTTGTTGTTGGTGGAGTTGAAATGTGATATATCGCCCGTACGTGTTGTTTTACGATTGGGTGGCGCACGCCGCAGAAGCTGGTTAGTTAGTTTTCATCTACAATCATTCTTTGTTTCAAAGTTAAGGCAACTTGCAAGGCCACACTGGAGGTGAAAATATATGATGGTGTCTGTTATTTCCCTGTTGTTTCAAATCAATATCATTTCAATCAATTCAACAAGGTCTGGATATGAACTTGGAATTTGATCTTTTTGATTCTTTAATAAGGTCAGAAAATGAAAACCTTAGAAACAAAGCTGCAAGAGATTTACTATGCAATTTTCTGTCTATGTCTCAAGATCTTACGAATGAGATAGCAAATGGTTATCTTAGTGTTATTGATGAAAAAATTGAATACCTATTAAATTCTTCAAAATCAAATAATAAACTTGCTGGTATTGCAGTTATCAATGAGATGTCTACTTTACTAAGAACTTCATCAGCTTCTTCTTTTCGTGGTATTGATCCAATAGTTTTCAATACTCTTTATCATCCTGGTATATTTTCAGTGCCAACAAATAATAATGAAGATTACTCTGTTAATCAATTAAACAATCCCTCTTCACAAATAACTACTAATAGAATCTCTAAATATTTAAATCTTCTTGATCAAGTTATACTCTCAACAGATTTAACTGTCATAAAGGCAGCTGTTAAGGTAATTGGTGATATAGTTATGTCTAATGTTATTTCAACTTCAGAATTTCGTGAAAAATATATTAAGATGGCAATGAATTGGTTATCTTACGATATATCAGAGTTTAGAAAGTATGCTGCTATTTTGGTTTTAACTGTTTTAGTTGAAAATAACCCAGAAACAATGAAAATAGAGGTTTCAGAGATTATTACACAAGTAAGAGTTAGTATAAGACATAGTAAATTATATATTAGAGAAGCATCTGCAGTATGTTTAAGGAAATGTTTATCAATATCTCAGAATCTAGCACTAGAATATTATTGTGATTCATTGTACAATGAAGCCACATCTATCTATCATAATCATTTAGTTATTATTGTCCCAACAGGGGTCCAAAATAATAATCCTTCAGAAGTTGTTCATGGTTCTTTAATGATATATAGGGAATTAATTTTAACTGATGCAAAATTCTTAAAACCTAAATATGATGAAATTTATAAGAATGCTTTTTCTCTTAGAGATTATAAAGATATTAATGTTAGAAAGGAAGTTAATATGTTGTTTCCAAAATTGGCTAAATATGATCAGATTAAATTCGATCATTCGTATACTCATGCTGTTATATTACATTTTATTTCTCAGCTAGACTCAAATAAAGATGAAGATAAAGAATCCATTTTTGTTAGTATTGGGAACCTATGTGTCTCACGTTGTAAGCTTAGTTCACTATTGGATAGTCCCATTTTTTTAAAGAGTATTAGAGACGTATTAGTCAATAGTGATTCCAAAACTAGAAAAGAATTAATTCAATCAGTTTTTTATTGTTTAGCTAAATTGGCTGTATTACTAAATAAAGATTTAATTAAATATATTACCAGGTTTAATTTGTTGAACCTAATTTTAAAATTTCCCATAACAGATGATATGCTAAGTTTATTGAAAGTTTTTAATGAAAATTTACATCCATTAAGACCTCAAATTAATGAAAGATTGATAAATATTGTAAGTATGTGCTTATCTGGTTATGAATTTAAACACCCTGGTTCACCTAATTTTAAAAGACTAATGGATCAAAACTTAGCAATTAAATATAGACAGCAACATATGTTAGATAAGTATGGTTTGAGTATTTACAATAAATGTCATGAATATCCCATTTTTTCAAGATCGGATGGCCCACCAAAGACTAATATTTATGAAGATGGCGATATTACTGTTATTTTACAATCTTTGAAAGCATTAAGTTTTTTTAAATTAGAGGATCATATTTTGACTGAGTTTGTTTGTTATTGTGTTCTAACTTATCTATCACATGAAAATCCAGAAGTTAGATTAAAAGCAGCATTAGTTTCTGCAGATATATACTTAAGAGGAGAAATTACTACATATATTGCTATTTATTCAACTAAAAATGTTTCATGTGTTTTAACTCAGCTATTAGCTCTTTGTATAACTGATCCAGTACCAGAAATCAGATTAGAAGTTTTGAAAAGTTTAGAAGCAAAGTTTGATAATTTGTTATCTCTACCAAATAATATTACACAATTATTTATGGCTTTAAATGATGAGAATTTTGAAATTAGAAAAGTTGCATTAAAAATAATTAATAGAGTGAATTTTAAAAATTCTGCTAAAGTATCACCTTTATTAATAAGTTATCTATCTCAATTATTAAATTCCTTGCAATGTTTAACAGAAAAACAAGAAGAGACACTTATTTTATTATCTTTATTGATAAGCAATAGTCATGATTTGATGAAACCTTATTCAAGACTAATCATGTCAGCTCTATTACCCAAAGCTGAAAATTTAGATGCTTCATCTTCAGCTGCTATGACAGCAATTGGTGAACTTTCTGTTGTTATAGGTAAAGATATCTTAGAATACATGGACAGATTAATGCCAATATATATCAATACTTTACAAGATCAGGGTTCTGCCTATAAGAGAATTGCTGCTTTAAGATCATTAGGTCAAATTTCTAGCTCTGCGGGTTATGTTATACAGCCATTTGTTGATTATCCTAAATTGTTGCCGATTCTTGTTTCAAATTTGAAATCTGATCAATCAATCGAATATAAAATTGAAGTTGTTAGGTTGCTGGGATTCCTAGGGGCAATTGATCCTCAAAGGTATAAGGAAGTTGAAAGTAGTATAAATGGTACCAATGAAATATCACAAACTATTAGTCCTTCAATTGACACATATCTTTTGACAGCGGGTATGTCCCTTGAAGAAGATAGTTATTATCCGGCTGTTGTAATTCATATTTTACAAAAAATTGCTGAAGATTCGTCTTTAAGTGATCATCATCGAACCATCACTCAATTAATTCTGAAATTATTCAAAAGTTCTGGTTTTAAATACTTTAAATTTATAAATGAAGTTTTGTCCCTATTTCTATCTATTATTGATTATAGTCCTTCAGATTTACTTGAAACGTATCTTTTACAACTCGATGAACTTATTAAAATTATTAAATCAAACGTTAGGAGATTTGTTCCACAGATTTTTGCTTTGATTGAGGAAAAATTCGTCTTTGTTCATCTAAGGGTTGGCTTGGTTGGTTTAATTGGAAGTATCTCCAAAGCAATGAATTCAGAGTTTGGACCTTATCTTCCAAAGGTAATAGCTATGTTTTTGAAGGAGTTAGATATGCGCAATGATGAGGTAGCATTAAAAGTTTTAAAAGTTTTAGCAGTATTAGGTATTCATCTTAAACCTTACATTTATACTGTGATACCTCGTTTAGTCAAATTATTTGAAGGTATGTCTGATACATTAGCTGCTGTTTCTATAACTTGTGTTGGAGATATTATAAAGTCAAATGTTTTATCTAATTATGCTTCACTTATAGTCCATTCATTGTTACGTGTTATTAGTAACTCAAATATTGATGAAATAAAATTCAATGCTATAAATACTATTTGCTTATTAATGGTTCAAATGGGTACTAAATTTAAAGTTTTTATTCCATTGATTTCTACTGTTTTAAATTCTAATAAATTACATTCAGATTTGTTTGAAAATATATCTCACGAGTTAATGAATGATCAACCCTTACAGACAAACTTGTTAGTTGATAAAGATGAAGCATGTTACCCTGAGAAAACACCTGATGAAGAGCCATTACCAAAAGAACCAATTTATACTATATCTTTGGATAAAGCCTTGCTTTTTCCTTATTGTCGTCTTAATACCACCAAGGAGAGCTTGAAAGAATGGCTGGGAAGACTAAACATTGAATTAATTAAACAATCGCCTTCTCCTGCTTTAAGAGCATGCTCTTTGATGTCTAGTAACTACCAGCCTTTGGCTAGGGATTTGTTCAACTGTGCCTTTGCAAGTTGCTGGTATAAACTTCCTCAACCGGATAAATCTCGGTATTCTATTACTATTAATGATATGCTAATGCAAAGTTTAGAAGAATGTCCTGAAATTGCTCAAACTCTATTAAATTTAATTGAATATATGGAGCATGGAAATATGCCATTGTCAATCAAAACTCATGATTTAACAAATTCATCAAAAAGTAATCATCTATACGCTAAAGCTTTACGTTATATGGAGCATGAGTTTTTACAAGAGAATTCAACTGAAAGCATAGAAAGTATCATTACAGTTAATAATAAACTTCAACAAGCAGATGCAGCTGTGGGTCTTTTGAAGTACGCACAATCCCATCATGAATTTGAATTAAAAGAAAATTGGTATGAAAAGCTAGAAAGATGGGATGATGCTATTACTTCCTATGATGAAAAATTAAAAGAAGATTCTGATAACCCTGAATTAGCTTTAGGTAAAATGAGATGTTTCAATGCATTAGGTGATTGGAAAGCATTAAGTGACTTAGCTGAAGAAAAATGGAGTACTTCAAGTTCTGATAGAAGAAGAGATATGGCTCAATTAGCTGCTGCTGCTGCATGGGGTTTGGGTGAATGGGAAAGAATGGATAATTATATTAATGCCATGAGTGAAAATGCTTCAGATAAATCATTTTTCACTGCTTTATTATCTATTCATAAACGTAATTTTGTTGAAGCTCAAGTACAAATTGAAAAATCTAGAGAAGGACTTATAGATCAATTAACTGGTTTAATGGGTGAGTCATATACCAGAGCTTATAATGTTTGTGTTAAAGTCCAGATGATATCTGAATTAGAAGAATGTGTTAGATATTTACGTTTTCCTCAAGATTCTCCAATGAGGCAACAGATGAAGGAAACTTGGAAAAAAAGATTATTAGGATGCCAAAAGAATTTTGAAGTCTGGAATAGAATTTTACAAGTCAAGAAGTTAGTAATTAAACCGACTGAAAGCTCAGAAGATGTGGAAATGTGGATTAAATCTGCTAATTTATGTAGAAAAAGTGGCAGATTAGGTTTAACTGAAACAGTTTTGGGTTCATTAGTTAATAAAGCTGAAAATGGGAAATCCACCAAAGCAACTGCTCCTGTTATTTATGCTCAATTGAAATGTATGTGGGCTAGTGGTCAACAAAATGAAGCTTTAGCTCACTTAATTAGTTTCACATCCAAATTAATTACAGATTTAGGAATTAATGAAAAAGATACAATTCTTCAACCTTTACCAACTAAGTCTTCTACTGCTGAAAAACTTACAAGGCTTTTAGCTAGATGCTATTTGAAGAGAGCTGAATGGAGAATGGCAATCTTAAACAATAATTGGACTGAATCTGAAGCACCAGATATTCTTGGATCTTTATTATTAGCTACTCATTTTGATTCATCATGGTACAAAGCGTGGCATAAATGGGCTTTGGCTAATTTTGATTCTCTACCTGATCAAGCTAAGAAACTACCTAATTATATTAATAATGATCCAATGGTCGAACAAGATAGTGATGAAGTGAAGAATCACGTTATACCTGCCATTACAGGCTTTTTTCATTCGATTTCTTTGTCACAATCTAATCGTTTACATGATACACTAAGATTACTTACCCTTTGGTTAAACTTTGGTGGTGATGGAAAAGTTGCTAATGCAGTTCGAGAGGGTTTCAAGATGATGAAGATGGATATTTGGTTAGATGTTATTCCGCAACTAATTTCCCATATATATCAACCAGATTCAGTTGTCAGTGAAATGCTATTAAGCTTGTTGTTTGATCTTGGTAGAACAAATCCTCAGGCTTTGATTTTTCCATTGAATGTTGTTGTTAAAACTAATAATATTGCTACACAAAGAGCCGCTATGTTAGTTATTGAAAAGCTGCGTATACATCACCCTTTGATAGTTAATGATGCTGATCTAACTAGTTCTGAGCTTATAAGAGTGTCAGTTCTGTGGTCTGAAGCTTGGTATTTTGCTATTGGTGATGCTTCTATACATTATTTTGATGAAAAACAAAATATTGATGAATTACTTGCAATTCTTCTTCCACTTCATGAACAGATTGAACGAGATGCTGAAACGATAAGAGAGACTTCGTTTATTAATATATTTGGTGAAGAATTAGAAAAGGCTCACCAACTTCTGAAAAACTTTCAAGATACTAAAGATACCTCTCTCTTGTCTAAAGCTTGGAGCATTTATCATGCAACATTTAAAAGACTTAAACCAATGGTTGAGATTTTTGAGAATAGTAAAATGGACCTTCAATATGTTTCTCCTAAATTATTAAATGCTAAAGATTTGAAAATTGCTGTTTTTGGTACTTATAAACCTGGTAAAGAAGTAATTAATATTTCTAAATTTGATCCGAAATTAGTTTGTATTAACTCCAAACAGAGACCTAGAAGACTGAAACTTACTGGAAGTGATGGAAAAGTCTATCAATTTCTTTTAAAAGGGCATGAAGATATTAGACAAGATAATTTAGTTATGCAGTTGTTTGATTTGGTTAATGCATCATTACTAAATGATTCTGAATGTTTTAAGAGACATCTAAATATTCAAAAATATGAGGCTATTCCTCTTTCTCTCCAAACTGGTTTACTTTCTTGGGTTCCAAATGCTGATACTTTGTATATGTTAATTTCTGATTATAGAAAAGATAAAAAAATTGTTAATGATATTGAATTTCATATCATGTACCGAATGTGTGCTAATTCTGAGGTTGGCTATGAAAAATTAACCTTATTACAAAAAGTTCAAGTCTTTTCTCATGCATTAGAGAAAACTAAAGGAAATGGAAATGACCTTTATAAAGTGATGTGGTATAAATCTAAATCATCTGAAGATTGGTTGGACAGAAGAACCACTTATACAAGGTCATTGGCAGTCATGTCAATGACAGGTTATGTCTTGGGATTAGGTGATAGACATCCAAAAAATATTATGATGGATAGAATTACAGGTAAAATTGTTCATATTGATTTTGGTGATTGTTTTGAAGCTGCAACAGTTCGTGATAACTATCCTGAAACTATTCCATTTAGATTAACTAGAATGTTAATTAATGCTATGGAGGTTAGTGGAATTGAAGGATCATATAGAATAACATGTGAAAATGTTATGAGAGTGTTAAGAGATAATAAAGAATCATTAATGGCTATTTTTGAAGCTTTTGTTCATGATCCATCAATTAGCTGGAAATTTATTATTAAAAAGCAAGATGATGATGATGATGATACTACAAAAGAAATTTATTATCTACCAAATCATAAGAAGATTCTTAAAACTGATAAGGTTGTAAAGGGTGATGATGCTATTATAAGATTACAGAGTAAAGTTGAAGAAAGAAACTATAGTTCTCAATATGTTTTAAATAGGATAACTGATAAACTTTCTGGAAATGATTTCAAGTTTGATATAGATCAAGTGGATAAATTAATTAGTGAAGCTACATCTGCTGAGAATCTTTGTCAACTTTACAAAGGATGGTGTCCTTTTTGGTGATTTATATTTTAATTTTATTTATTTGTAATTTTTTTTTATAATTTTAATTTAATTATTCTCTTTTAACTTTTAAGTACTAGATTTTTTCTAGATTTTTTTTATGTTTAATTTTATGTCATTTTTAATTTCAGTATAATTAATTGAATTTGAAAACAATGATTTAATGATTTAGATGATGAACCAGTTTCTTGAAAGTATCTGTAAACAAGAGAAAGAGACTACGGAGATAAATCAACGCATGGAGTTAAGAGCTTTTATCAAAATCAAAATAACTAAATCAATTACAAACTATACATAAACAACCACAGTTAGTACAGTACAGTACAGTACTATACAAATTACAAATAGATACAAAAGTTGAAACAACAGACCAACTAACTAATGTCCAAAATTATCTCTAATCATAGCTATTGCAATAGCTTCAATAGATTTCAAATAACCTTGATTTCTTTCATTTAACGCAAAAGTTTTTAAAAAATCAACTAATAACCCAATAATACCAAAAATAATAATCAATTTATTAATCTTCCAAATTAATGAAAGACTTGAACTTGATGAAGATGTTGATGATAATTTTTCATTAGAAAAAACTTCAATCCTTTCTGAATTATGATCTTGAACTTTTTCAGATTTAAAAACCATTGGATGTTTCTTTTCAATCCACATGTTAAATTCAGCTATAGTTCTAAGTTTACCTAATTCATTCTTATTAGTTTCAATCCAATCTTTTTGCTTTACATTTGTTTTTGAAGTACCATTAATGAAAAATCTTAAGAATCTATTTCTTCTTCTTGGAAATCTATTAGATTGAATAAAATTTAAAAATGATTCAATGTTTGAATATGGTAATTTAAATAAATCAAATTCTGGTTCTTTTTTAATTTCTTTAGATTTATATTTTTGATCATTAAAATAATTTAATCTTGGAAATGATGAATTAATTGATTCAGAACCATCATCGTTATCATTATCAACATCAACTTTTTTTAAATTTTCCTTAATTTTTTCATCAGCAGTTTCATAAATTGAATTTGATCCTAGTTCTTGTTTAATTATATGATTATTAAATTTCAGATCATCATCATTCAGTCTTGGGAATTTTAAACTAATTGAAGTTGAAGTTGAAGTTGAATCAGGTTCTTCTTTTTTAATTTTAATTTTAATCTCCTTATCAGATTTTGATTTTTCTTCATCAGCAGTTTGATAACCTTTTGCTAAATTATAATCTTCTTCATCATAAACGAAATCATCTAAATCCATCATTTGACCTTCTTCATCTTCTGAACTAGTTGATAGAATATCCATATTGTTATAATTATTGTTGTTTAAATGTTTAAAATGGGTTTCGTTTTTATACAAGTGGGATCGATATATACAAAAAAAGAAGTCAAACTTAGTGGTATTTATAATCATTCAATGATTATAATGGCTGGCTTTTATGAACTAGATTTGGTAATTAATTAATATAATTATCATATAGTGTTCAAAAATGGCTGTTTTATGATACGTCAGTTTGTTTGTTGAGTGTGCATGTATGAAGTTGACGCTCACAATTAAAGCTCGAGCTCTATCAACTAAAATAAGTAGATGGTTTGTTTGTTAAAAATGTATACTAGATGACTTTCTAAATTGATATAAAAACTATATACTTTACAAGATGATATTAATTTAATTTAAGGTAATTGAACTTATAATAAACAAAGTATATATAAAAAACTAGGAATGATAATGTATATAGCAAATATCAAGACATGTAAAAGCTGAAATGATAATAATTAAAATAAGAATAAAAGACAAATTTAATAAAACGCAAGAACTTAAAAAAACAAAACAAAACAAAACAAAACAAAACCAACAGAATAAAATAAATGAAAATAATAAATAAAACTAATATATTTTTTTTTAATGTTTTTTAGCATGTTTTTTAAACAATACCAAATTTAACTAATTCAGTTTTTGGAACACCACATCTTTTTAATGATCTTTGACCTTTCCAATGATTAACTAATTGGTAAGGTCTATTAAATTTTTTAGAACAACCCCAAGTTGTACCATCAGGATTACGACCTTTACAAACATGACCTTTTGAACCTTTATGTTGTTCTCTAATATGTCTTCTTAAATAATCTTTTGAAAGAAAAGTACCTCTATATTTACATTCAGGATAAGAACATTTAAAAATTTGTCTTTTAATATTTTTATTCTTAGAAGAAGTATGATGATGATGATCATGATCATGATCGTGGATATCATTATGATTATCATCATCGTCATCATCATCATGATCATGATCCATTGAGCTATCCGAATCATAAGAACTATTATTATCATTATTATTTGAATCATGAGATGAATAAGGATCTATAGTTGAAGTTGTTGAATTCCAACTTTTTGAACTATTTGATTTTAATAAAGGTAAAAGGATATTTGATTGAGAAGAATGAGAATTTAATAATAAATGATTTGAAGAAGAAGATATACTAGTTGATCTTAAAGAAGAAGTAGCTGAATTTATTGAAGTTGGACTTGAAGGAGGAGGAATATCATTTAAATGAGGTATACTTGATATTGGAGGTAATAAAGTATTTTTATTGATATTATTTGAAAAGATATTTATATTATCTAAAGGATTATTTCTAAAATTTTTATTAATTGGTATTTGAAGTAAAGAATCAGAACCAGAACGAGAAGCAGAAGCAGAAGCAGAAGCAGAATTTAAATTTGAATTTTTATAAGTATAAGTTGAATCAACAACAGTTTGAGTTTGAGTTTGAGTTTGAGTTGAAGGATTTGGAAATATTTTATAATCATCTAATTTCTTTTCAGCAGAATTATTAAATTTATATAGATAAAAAGGAGCTTTTGAATGATTCGAATTGGCATTTTGGAAGCCACCGGAATCTCTGGATTGGATTGTAAACATATCGGAAGATGATTTTAAGTTGACGTGGTTATAAAGCATGAGTTTGAGAAGTTATCTGAGTAAAACTAAAGAAATTGGATTGAGCTTTTGTTGATATTTAAAGAAGATTGATAATCAAAAGCTTGTGTACGTATAGAGTTTGGGTATAAGAAAGAGGCTGAAGAAGCTAAGAGTATGTTTAGCTAAGAGCAAAGCAGATAATGTAGTGAATAAATAAAGAAGAGAAAGAGTTGTGGAAAGAGCTAGAAGAGAGTGTTGGAAAGAAGAAAAAGAGAAGAGGAAGTTTCGGAAAGAGTGGGAGTTGATTTGAACAGTTGTTGAAGACATTTACATGGGGATATGGTCGGCTCGGAAGCGGATTCTGGTTTATGGGGCTTGTGCCCTGCTGCGTGGCAGGCCGCAGGCTGTGCGTGGGAGAGCTGGGAGGGAGGGAGAGTGGGCGGGAGGACTGCTGTACGTGTTGTTTGTAGTAAGTGTTGTACGTGTTACCTATTACACAGTCTACACTACTATCATAAGTACTGGTACGTGCGTAGTAATTGTTGGGACTGACAGAGAGGAGCAAACTCTGGTTAAGTAGCGGTGCCCAGATTCCGCTCTGTTTGCCACTAAACAGACTAAACTAATTGCCACTCTCCCTGGTCCCTGCAAAATCCACGCCGGCCGAACACAGCGAGCCCTGTAATTACTCAGCGCGCTTCCAGGTAAATCCGAGCCCAATCACAGCGCAGAACTCCCGGCAGGCTGCTTCTCGTCCACGGTCCACGGATCAAGAATTTCTCCTATAATTAACTTGTATAGTACGTATACGTACTTGCCTATAGCTATAGCTATATCTCCACCAATTAATGCAGTTGTCTAAATCATCTTATATCCTAACAAATTTTCTTATCTTATATAAGACTGATTTATACGACATATATAGGGCCGTATAGGCTATATGTATAGTTAGGCCGGCCACTACTACAGCCTTTTAACTGTTTAAGGTTAATAAACAGGTCGGCTGTTGCTCGGCTTATTGAGCCAATTACCTTGAATTACGTAATCGCTGGATAATCTCAAAGGCCGGCCGGATTTAGTAACCAGCTGGTGAGCTGGATATCAGATTCAGGATTCAGGGATCAAATTAAGGATGAGAATACTGAGAATACTGAATGTTGTGGAATTCAATTCAATTCAAGGGACTTGCTAGTAGTTACCAATTGTAATGATTATCCGATTGATCCAGCTAGGCTTATTATATGAAATTATTATATAAAATGATCATATAAAATATTAAAATCCTTTAATTACAATTGTAATATTAAAAAAAAGTTTTTATAGAACCGCTTACAACATACATCTCTGCATCAACTATCTATGCAGCACTTTTTACAACATACAAGTTATACAACATATTTTGTTATTTTATACAATTACATCAAGCTAGGTTACTCTTCTCTTTAACTCAAACATATATAAGAAATCCATATCAATTTCAAAAATGTGTTGTTGTTGTTGTTGTTGCTGTGATTGTTTACTTGCAATATTAGCATTCATTTTACCTCCTTTACCTGTTGCAATTAAAAAAGGTTTATGTTCATGTGATTTACTTATTAATATTTGTTTATGTCTATTAGGTTATATCCCAGGTTTAATCCATGCTTGGTATATAATATTAAAAACTCCTGATAATTATTATATTGATGATGAAGAAAGACAAATCTTTATAGTTACTCCTCAAAATACTCCACAAGTTTTAATTACTCAACAACCTGATAGAACTCAAATTAAATTCCAACATCCTGAACCTTTCTTAGAAAGTAATCATTTATCTGCTATTGGTCAACATATAACTCATCCTCATTCTCCTCCTCGTAGCCAAATAAGTCCTTTTTCTTCTCCTCCAGCTAGTACTCATATGACAACACTTTCAAATGCTTTAGGTCCTTCTCATTCTAATAATCAACAAAGTATTTTAGGTTATGGTTCAACTAATAATTTGTCCGTTGATCAATTAACTGATTCTATTCCTTTAGAAGCTCCTCCTCCATCTTATGAAAATGTTATGAATGAAACTTCAAAACAATTTAGTTAGAATAATTATTTAATTTAATTTAATTTATTTATTTATTTGATTCTCTCTTTTCTTTTCTTTCTTGTATTAAATTCTAATTTATTCTTCTAAATTAGTTTATATGGACTATACTAACATATTATTTAATTCTTTTGGTTTAATTTAATTCTTTTTAATTATAAATTCTCTCAATCTCTTTTTTTTTTAATTTAATTTATTTAACTTGCTTTAATTTATTTTATATTTAAAAATTAATAAAAATTTAATTTAAAAATTAATTGTAATTTAAATCATTTTAGAAGATTTTACTGTAAATTAAAAATTCTTTAGTCGTTTTACACACACAGTTTTAACCCAATAAAAAGCACTTCTTCCACGTGAATTGCAATTTTAAAGCTCATTTTCGTGTAAAATGACGTTTTTTGTCCCATATTAGGAAGGTTCGAAATTGAAGATTACGACATTTTCGCTGTCGTGGGCAGAGCAACTTTTCTGAGTCCCCTGGATTTTTTGAAGTAATTTCAAATATACCATTTCCTAGATTATCAAAATATAACACCATGTACAAAATTTCAAAACTATTGTAAATTTGTGTGTTGGGTTATTCAATGAAATGTGCCACGACAGACAAAATGTTGTTGCAAAGTTCCAAAATCCACTTTTTGTGAACGCTTTTCGATTTTTTTTCTTTTTCGACAAATTTCAGTCGACATTTTATGCTGTCTCGACAATAAAATAATGTCCACTGTGTAAGGTTGTACCAGTCCATCACTTATATGAAAACACCAAATTATTTGATTAACGAAACCTATATATGTGCTTACAGAAATGTATAATTCAGTACCAACCAACTCTTGAATTATCACATAATTGCCATATGAAACTTATATAAGTCATGCCAGAGAAAATACTATATAAAAAAATATCACAAATTAAAAATATTCATAATAATAATTTAGTTTCAACAGTTAAATTTTCACCAAATGGTAAATTTATTGCAACTTCATCAATTGATAAAACAATTAAAATTTTTAAATTATTACCAAACTCAAATACAAATAAATTAAAACTATATAGAACTTTAATTGGTCATACTAATGGTATTTCAGATTTAGAATTTTCTTTAAATTCAAAATATTTAGCAACTGCTTCAGATGATTTAACAATTAGAATTTGGGATTTAGAATTTGGTGAAACAATTAAAATTTTAAAAGGTCATACTTATCATATAAATTGCTTAAAATTTAATAATAAAGGTACTATTTTAATTAGTGGTTCAAGTGATGAAAATATTAGAATTTGGGATATAATGAGAGGTAAATGTTTAAAAATTTTAAGTGCTCATTCAGATCCAATTTCTTCATTAGATTTTAGTTTTGATTGTACTATAATAGTTAGTTCTTCATTCGATGGCTTAATTAGATTGTTTGATTTAGAAACTGGTCAATGTCTTAAAACTTTAATTTATGATAAAAGTGGTTCTTCATTTCCTGTTAGTCAAGTTAAATTTTCTCCAAATTCAAAATATATTTTATCAAGTTCTTTAGATGGGGTTATTAGATTATGGGATTATATGAATAATAAAGTTGTTAAAACTTTTAAAAATTCTAATGGAACTCCTGTTGCTGAAAAATATATTATTGGTACTAATTTTATTACTTATAATAATGAATTAATGATAACTTCTGGTGATGAATTTGGTAATATAATATTTTGGGACCTCCAATCTAAAGAAATAAATTTTAAATTATTAGGTAGTGAATCACAGAGTCCTATATTAAACGTTGATTGTTATAATCAAGGACAACAATTAGTTTCAGTTTCAATGGATGGTGAACTTTCATTATGGGAGTATAATAAATAGATTAGATTTTCAAACTTTTTAATTTTTTTTTGGCTATATTTTTTATTTTTTGTTTATTTTTTGTATACTACACTAAATGTAATTATTTACTAATTTTTATAAGAAAAATTAAAAGATGTTATTAAAAAAAAACTATGAAAGAAGAGAGAAGGAGAATTAATAAAAATAAAAATACTTAAAAAGAACTAATAACAAAACAAATCAGAATTTTCAGAAACCATAATTAAGATAAAAAAAAAATAAGAAGGAGTTAACACAAAGATAAATACAATTTCAATTCAACCTAAATTCAATATAAATTCAATTTCAATATTCAACATAAAATAAAAATAAAATCTTATTAATAACCAACAAACCAATTGAACTTTAAAAACCAGATCGAAATAACTTAACTTAGCATAACATGATTCAAATTTATAATTATAATTCTTGATAATTCAAATACCATAAGTAACAAACAATGAAATAAAAACCAAATAATTAGTGCAACAATTGAAAACAAAAAACAAAAACCAATTAACAACCCAAATGAAATAGAAACAATATTGATATAATTAAAACAAAGAATTAAATAAATTCAAACTTGTATAATAAACCATAATAATAATAACCAAACCATATTTAACAAAACAAACAATTTCAATTTAAATATTCAACAAATAAAACCATAATTCAATAAACCAAGTAATTTCAAACTTATAACATCATCAATGAGTAACTATTTTGTTTCAGTTTCAGTAGTTGGAGCAGGAGTAGCTTCTTTCTTTGTAGCAGATTGTTCAACAACAGGAGTAACAGTAGTTGATTCTTTAACTTCAGCAGCAGATGCAGTCTTTTCTTTGTTATCAGTAGTACCAAATCTTTTTTGGAATGATTCTTGTTGTTCTCTAACGAATTTGATGATTCTTCTGATTGGCATTGTAGTAGTTTAGTAAGTTAAGAGTTGTGAAAGAAAGAGAGTGTAGATGAGAAGGAGGGGGGAAGGGTGTACAGAGAAAGAAGAGAAGAAGAGAAGAAGAAGAAGAGATAAGAAAGTGGAAAGAAGTTTGAAGGGAGAAAATAGGCTTTATATAGATGGAAATTGAAGACAAAAGGACCTTTTCAAAAAAACAAGAACAAAAGGGAATTTTGGGGAAATTACGCACTTGCTTACGTAAGACGATATTTCCAGGCTGTGCAAAGTTATGCCAGTACACTACGTACTCTATATACAATTTTTCAAATTCATTCAAATTGAAATACAATTAATTAATTTAATACAGTAATTATAGAAATAAGATTAATGAATTAATCATGAGTTTCCATTAAAGATAATACTAATATACACCCTATAAAAAGAAGAAAAAACCATATATAATTTAACAAGATAGAAAACAGATTGAAAATAACTTAAGCAGAGGTAGAAGAAGTATATTTAGTAACAGCTCTAGTACCTTCAGAGACAGCATGCTTAGCTAATTCACCTGGTAAGATTAATCTAACAGCAGTTTGAATTTCTCTAGCAGAAATGGTTGATTTTTTATTATAAGCAGCTAATTTAGAAGCTTCAGAAGCAATTCTTTCAAAGATATCGTTAACAAAAGAGTTCATGATAGACATAGCTTTTTGGGAGATACCAGTATCTGGATGGGTTTGTTTTAAAACTTTGTAAATATAAGAAGAATAGGTTTCTTTTCTAGCCTTGGTTCTTTTCTTTGGACCTTCAGTAGAAGCAGCGGTTTTCTTACCGGCAGGTTTTTTTTCAGCTGGAGCTTTGGAAGCTGGTTTCTTTTCTGCTTTTGGAGCCATTGTGAGAATAGATATGAGTAATTAAAGGGTTAGGATGAGTGTTGATTGAAGTAAGATATAAAATTGAAGTTTGAGATCAGGGGGGGATTGGTGTAATATTTATACCAATCGTTGTGCGCGTTGTGTTTTCGAAGATTGCGAGATGGCAAAACAAAACACTCTACATTCCCACAGTAAGCGTAAACACTCAGCACTGCTGTTTTTGAAGACACCTCGCGTTGCAATCAGCGACTTAAACAAACAACATCGCACAACTTTGTTTTTGGAATTGCTCGTGCGGCTCACTGACCACAACAAACGCATTGGGACAAGAATCTGGTCATTGGAGAGAATCTGAGACGCGCGCTCTAGTAGATGCGCAATTACTGAGCGTCTCTCACTTTCGACCTCGCCGACCTTCCTGATTCGCTTTCCCGCGCGCGAAACTGAGCACGTTTATCTCACGCTGCTCTTTACTTATTTACCAATTTGCCATGTTGTCTCAGTATAAATATTACACCATCCCCCGTCTTGTTTCCACTCACTTCTCTTGGTTACAGTTCTTTCCTCAAGTGTTCATCACATATTAACTACATCTACATTTATATATATCATTCACAATGTCTGGCGGTAAAGGCGGTAAAGCAGGTACTACTGAAAAAGCTTCAACTACAAGATCAGCTAAAGCTGGTTTAACTTTCCCAGTTGGTAGAATCCATAGATTATTAAGAAAAGGTAACTATGCTCAAAGAGTTGGTTCTGGTGCTCCAGTTTATTTAACTGCTGTCTTAGAATATTTAGCTGCTGAAATCTTAGAATTAGCCGGTAATGCTGCTAGAGATAACAAGAAATCAAGAATTATCCCAAGACATTTACAATTAGCTATTAGAAATGATGAAGAATTAAACAAATTATTAGGTCATGTCACAATTGCTCAAGGTGGTGTCTTACCAAATATTCATCAAACCTTATTACCAAAGAAGACTGCTAAAGCTAAAGCTTCTCAAGAATTATAAATTATTTAAATCTTTTCTTTCTCTTTATTTGGTAAATTATATGGGTTTTTTGTTATGTTTTTTTGTTGTCTTTAATTAATCTTTTTGGCTTTGTATATTATAGTTAGTTTAATTAATTTTAAATTAAAATCCTTTAATTAATAACAATTAATTATTAGTAAATTCCTTAATTATACGTATATAGTATAATGTTTTGTTTTTTAAAAATCTTATCAGAAAGTCGTGCATCGCGCAAAGAAAAAAATATTTGAAAAATTTATTTATTTTAAAAACTACTTAAAAAACACAAAATTATATTCCATCCCTTTTACTAAATATTTACTTAATTTTTTTCCATTAATATCAAATGTCTTCTTCAATAATTGACCCTTTTGTGGTCACTCAAGTTCCTCGTGTGAAATTATCTTCAAAAAATGTTTGTTCAATAGCTAATATTTCTTCTCCATTAACAAGTACATTTGATATTGGAATTAGTGGTTCTTATTTAGGTACTTTTGTTACAAGACCTTCTCCAAAAATGATATTATCTTATTCATTACCTCCTCAAAGTATAGTAAATGCTTTAGATTCTTTTAATTTTGAAAATGATGAAAAATTATTTGTTGTTTCAATTACTCAAAGAAATAAATTCTTTTTAAAAAGTATTTTATATGGTAAAAAACAATTACAACAATCTGGAAAAGAAGATACTGATGATAAAGAATCTGTTTCAATTGTTAATGCTGAAGATCATGAATTACATTCTTCTTCTACTTTTTCTTCTTCAAATAATAATGATCAATTAACTGAAGAATCAATTCAAATTAATGATGAAATTATTTCTTTAAAATTATCTTCAAATGGTGATAAAATATATATTCTTTCTAAAAATGGATCAATTTCGATTAGATCTATTGAAATTAATAAAGAAAATGGTGAAATTAAAACTTCTTTAATTTCAACTTTTGAATCAAATACAACAACATCAACAACAACAACAACAAGAAAATCTAATAATATATTATTTTATCAATTTATTAATCCAGATCAAATTCATTTAAATAAATCCAAATCAATTGAATCTGCTTTAATAATTGTTACAAAAAATTCAAAAGATAATATATCATTAAAAGTTTATGCATTTGATAATAATAATAATTCTATTTTAGAAATTACTAATTCAAATTTAAATATTGAAAATTTAAATAATTCAATAATAACTTATGATCCATCTGGAAAATTAATTATATTATCTGAAAAAACAAATAAATTAAATATATTTTCATTTCCTTATCCAAATTTAATTAAATCATTTGATTTATCATCTGTTTTTAATAATGAACCATCATCATCAACTATTACATCGATGTTACCTGCATCTCCAAATAGAATATTGATTACTAAAGGTAGTTCAATAGCTTTAATTGATGTTAAATATGGTGCTTTATTAGGTTTATTAGATTTATATTCAAAATCAAAAGAAAATGGATCAATTAAAGCACCAAGAATTGCAACATTATTAAATGTACCAATCGTTAAAGGTACAACTATGAAGAAGAGAAAAACATTTGCATTAATTTTAGTTAAAAGTACAAAAGATGATTTAGCATCAATTCAACATGTTACAATTGATGTTGGATTAGGTAGATTAAAAGATGTTTTAGGTAAAGGTTTACCAACTATTGAATCAAAAAATTTAAATGAATTATCTGGATTACCAAATTTAATTTCAAAATCTGATTTTAAAAGTTTTACAATTGAAAGTAATAATTTAGTTAATCAATATAATGAATTAAGTAAAGAAATTTTAAATAAATTTGATGAATTGAAAAATTTAAAGATAAATAAGAAATTAGAAGAATTTGAAGATGTTTTATTAAGTTATTTAAAAAATGTTACAATTGAAGAACTAAATAATAGTGATAATAAAGATGAAGATAATGAACAAGAATTTAAAGTTTTTGAAGTTGATAATGATAAAATTATTGATTCAAGATTTATTAAAAAAATTATTTCATTATTATTTGAAAGAGAAGAAGAAAACAATAATCGTTTAAATATTATAGATGAAACATTTTTACCTGAAAAATCATTAACATATTTTTTAACACATCCATTATTTCCAACAGATTTTACATCAGGATTATTAAATGCATTAATTGATTATCCAAGATTAATGAGACAAGCAATCGTTACATGTCCATGTATACCATGTATTGATTTAATTGAACAATTAAGTTTAATTGATAATGAAGAAATTTTTAAAGATTTGATTGCTAGATTAATTGAAGAATTTTCAAGTGAACATATTACAGAATCCACTATAAAATTAATTAATAAATCTTCATTAAATAATAAAGAAATTTCAAATATTAATTTAGATAAAATTATTTATAAAATTTTACAAACTAATTATGGATATGAAATTTTAAATTCATTTATTGATACAAATGGATTAGTTTTAAGTTTACATTATTCTAAAAATGAAAGCCAATTATTAAAATTAATTGAAAAAACTCAAAAGAAAGTTAATTGTATTACAATTGATTCACAATTATTAACTTTAACAAAACAAATTTTATTAATTTCAGATAAAGAATTAAATAAAGAAAAGAAGTTAAAGAAGAAACTAAGGAAGAGTAAGAAATCATCAGATAAACAAATTGATAATCATATTGAAGTTGAAACAAGTAAATTAGATTTGATTATGAATATTTCTGGTGCATCATCTAAATTTATAAAAGAAACGGAATCAGATAATAAAGTTCCTTCTTATTCGATAGAAAAGTTGGTTATTTAGATATATATATTTTATATTTTAATAGATAAAAAAAAACATATTGTATGTTAAATTAGAATAAATTTTATACAAAAGGGATGATGGTCGTGTTCCACCCGTTATTATAGCGAAGCTATTTCATCAATCAGTTCAACGTTGCAGTTAACGAGTCAGTACGTATTCCTACTTATATTATATCGATTCGTATAAGAACAATTAAGAATACATGATGAAGGTCATTTCTTCTGCGATTGCCATTCTATTCGCATGTCTTTTATTTGCAATTCAAGCATTTGCTGCTGAAAAAGATTTACCAGAATTACCAAAGATTACACATCAAGTTTATTTTGATATTACAGAAGGTAAAGGTGAAGATGCTGAAAA
>JAJLZM010000350.1:0-29352 GCA_030572235.1 Ambrosiozyma kamigamensis
GTTTGAGTTTTTCTATATTGTCTAATGAATAATATAGCATAGATTAAACCTGGTATATGACCAAACATTGTAAAGAAAACACATAGTAATAAATCTAATGAGAATAAACCTTTTAAGAAAAACACAGGTAATGGAGGGAAAAAGAAAGCTGAAATGTATAAGATTATATCAGTTAGTGTGAATGGAATACCACATATTCTGATTAGAGTATCTTGTTGTTGTTGTTGTTGGTTATTTTCAGGCATTTTTCAGTTGTTTGGGTAAGAAAAGTGATAAGAAAAACACATAAAATTCATTATAAGTTGTTTTTTATAAGAGAGTCAGTGTTAATATATTAAGGCTGTGCTGCTTCGCCATCAAAGAGAAAACGGTGTGCCGAGAAGAGCAGACGGGTTACATGCTAGAGGGTGATGATTAGTGTCAGTGGAGTGTTGGGATATATCATGGATACCTTAATAGTAGTAATACATAGGTAAAGTAGTGTTGTTCTGCTGTTCTGTTAACTGTGCTGTTCAAGGCTGTGCACGCTCATAGTAAACAAAGTTCAAATTTGATTCAAAGACATCTCAGTGAATACCAAAATAAATCTAAATATAATGAACAACAACAATGCCCACACAGAAAGAACCCTTTGTCAACTTGTTCAAGTCGTCTCCCTTGAATGATTTCTTGATCCCTTTCAGAAAAGCTCAAAATCAATGGGTTGCTAGATATATCATAATACTATTTGCTGTCATTGTTAGATCTGCCGTTGGTTTAGGTCCTTATTCTGGTGAAAATACTCCTCCAATGTTTGGGGATTTCGAAGCTCAAAGACATTGGTTGGAAATAACTACACATTTGCCCATAACTAAATGGTACTATTATGATTTACAATATTGGGGTTTAGATTATCCTCCTTTAACTGCTTTTCATTCTTATATAATGGGTTATATTGGTAATTTCATTGATCAATCTTGGTTTCAATTAGATACTTCTAGAGGTATCGAAGATTTAGATTTGAAAACTTTTATGAGAGTTACTTCAATAATAAGTGAATTAATAATTTATATACCTGCAATTTTATGGTATACTAAATGGATGGGTAGACATTATAATAATGCTCCTTCAATTGATCAAACTATTATAACTGGTGCTATACTATTTCAACCTGGTTTAATAATCATCGATCATGGTCATTTCCAATACAATTCAGTCATGTTAGGACTTGCTTTATTAAGTATTGTTAATTTACTTTATGATCAATATGCTTTAGCTTGTGTTTTCTTTGTTTTATCAATTGGGTTTAAGCAAATGGCATTATATTATTCACCTATCATCTTTTTTTATTTATTAAGTGTTTGTATTTGGCCATTCCCATCAAATTTTAATATATTAAGATTAATTACAATAGGTATTTCAACAATTTCAACATTTATATTCTTATTTGCTCCATTTGTTTATTCTGGTGGTTTAATTCAAATCAATCAAATCTTATTTAGAGTTTTCCCATTTGATAGAGGTTTATTTGAAGATAAAGTTGCTAATTTTTGGTGTGCTACAAATATAATAATTAAATATAAAGAAATTTTTACAACTGATCAATTAAAATTATTATCATTAATTTTAACATTAATTGGTTTTTTACCATCATGTATTATAATTTTTTTAAAACCAAGAAAAAATTTATTAGTTTGGTGTATTGCATCATCATCATTATCATTTTATTTATTTTCATTTCAAGTTCATGAAAAATCAATTTTATTACCATTAATGCCAATTACATTATTATTAAATGAAGTTAATTCAGATGTGATTTCAATGGTTTGTTGGATCTCTAATATCGCTTTATTTTCAATGTGGCCATTAATTAAAAGAGATGGTTTATATTTACAATATTTTGTATTAGCAATAATGTCAAATTGGTTAATGGGTAATTTATCTTGGATTAGAAAATCAGTTAGTTGTTTATTTGGATTTACATTAAGTTTTAGAAATTTTGCTGGGGTTGTATTACCTTATAATTTAATTTGGAAATTCATTATTATTATAACTTATTTAATTGCTGGTTTAATTCATTTTGTTGATTTATTTATTCAACCTCCTTCTAATTTACCTGATTTATGGGTTATTGCTAATGTTGTTTTATCATTTGGTTGTTTTGGTTTGTTTTTCTTATGGCTTAATTATAAGATTTATTTGATTGCAACTACTGATGTTATAAAAGTTAAAGTTAATTAAGTTACCTGTATAATTAGTATTTGTAATAAATAAATACAATTAAAGAAAACGTAAAAATAAGTAAAGACCCCATCCCATATAAAAATACACAAAATTAAAAACACATAATAAAATCATTAAATCATTAATTAGATTCTGATGATCTTGCAGTAGTATCACCATTATAAACACTAAAACATGATCTACCTTCTTCATATTCTTTAAGATATTCTTTTAAATATAAATTTTCAATATCTCCAGTTGTTTCACCAAACACTTCAGCAACTTCTTCTAATGTTTTTCCAGATGTTTCAACATAAGTAAAATAACAAATAATTAATTCAACAGCTAAAATACAACACCAAACAATATAATATTTCCATTGTATAGCATCCATTGCAATTGGATTTACAAATCCATTAAAAATAGCCCATAATTGTTGAAAAAAAATCATTATATTAATTCCTTTTGCTCTAATTGTATATGGTAAAATTTCAGTTGCATATAAATATGGTGTACCAATACAACCAATATTATAACAAAAATAATATAAAAAAATCATTGCTAATACACCTTGACCTAATGATTTTTGTTTAAAATTTCGTTGTTGATTAATTGCTGATAATATAGTCCAAATTATATAACAAATTAACATTGTTGTAAATGAAGTTAAAAACATTGTTCTTCTTTTAAATTTATTAACATATAATATAATTATAAATGCTGTAATAAAATTATAAATCATTAATCCACCATTAACAATCAATTTTTGTTCTGTTGATGTAATTCCAATTGAATTTAAAACTATATTTAAATAATATGAAACTAATCCATTTCCTGATAATTGCATTGAAGTTGATGCAAATATAATTAAAAATAATCTTTTTCCATTACCTTTACTTTTAAAAAAATCTAAATATGAATATTCATCAGCTATTCTTTCTGTTTCTAAAGCTGCTGATATTTCATTCATTTCAAATTCAATTAATGAACCTGCAATTGATTCATTATTATTACCATGATATTTCAATAAGATTCTTCTTGCTTCTTCTGATCTACCACAATATATTAACCATCTTGGTGATTCAGGAACAAAGTAAATAAAACAAGTTTGTATAATTGGCATTAAAGCTTGAACTATTGTTGGAATTCTCCAACACCAATTACCACTAATATTTCTACTACCAAATGAAATCCAAGCTGCAATAATAGCACCTAAATACCAACAAGTATTATAAAATGATGTAACAACTTGTCTATGAGAAGGATAAGTTAATTCTGAAATTAAAGTTGGTGATGGAACCATTGAAATTCCATTACCAAAACCTAAAATAATTCTTGAAATTAAAAACATTGTATAATTAATTGATGAACTTTGAATTATAACACCAATTATCATTATTAAATTACCAACAACAATTGTATTTCTTCTACCAAATTTATCTGATAA
Source organism: Ambrosiozyma kamigamensis (assembly GCA_030572235.1). Taxonomy (NCBI): domain Eukaryota; kingdom Fungi; phylum Ascomycota; class Pichiomycetes; order Pichiales; family Pichiaceae; genus Ambrosiozyma; species Ambrosiozyma kamigamensis. The sequence continues at coordinate 3,650 of JAJLZM010000350.1, forward strand.
AATTGATGCAACAAAAAATGATAATAATGTACCAAATAAAGTTGAATTAATTAATGCACCTAAAACACCACCTTTTGGTTTACCCATATAATTTGACCAATCATCCATTACTTGTAAACTATTTAATAATGAACCATCATATCCTGTTGTAGTTGCTGATAATGATACAATTAACATTAATAAATTCAATTTAAGTAAAAATGGAACTCGAATACATGCTAATTTTCCATAATCTGGTAATAATCCAATATAATCATTAATAGTATCTGTATGAGTAATGTTTGTTTTGTTTTCTTCAGTTATCGTCATATGATATCAATTGATTGAATGATTTAGAGACAGAGTGGAAAATCATCTGAAGCTTGGAAAGAGAGGAAAGAAGCTTCTTTATATATGATAAGTTGATTATAAAAACCAAGCATTTGTATGCAAAAGAATAATGACACAATTAACAGGATCCGTGAATTGTAATTGGTCTTTATATCCAGTTTTCCAAGATCAAAGAAAAGAAACCCATAACATGTGATTGGAGTGGGTAATTTTCGGTATATAAACCAATGCCCACCGTGTCGTGACTCGTGACGTTCAGTCAATTAACAAAAAGTTCACCTATATAGACATTATTAGACAGACAGAGTAGAGATTCCACAATAAACACTTAAGTTGTTTCGTAAATTGTAACTAATCTGATTTACGGAGTATACGGAGTCAGTTGATTTAAGTCCGACGTCGGCTTGTTTGTCTTCAAAAACTCCGTAATTAAAGGAGGTGGTTACATTCAAATGTTTTGATAGTCTTTTTTAATTAGATGGAAATCATGGAACATTGTTCTTCATTTCTCTTTGAAACGGGTCTTTCAGTATCACGGAGTTGTTATAGTAGAGTGACTGTAGACAGTGTAGAGCTATTTCATAAAACTAAATTAAAATTGATTAATTAGATGCATCAATTTGGAGAAGCGGCTGAACCTCCAGATTTACTTCAAAATTCAAAATATGCCAAATTAATTCCTGTTACCTGTAACAATTAAAGAGATTGGGTTCCGGGTTTTTTAGATAAGATGATGTTCCTCATGTTCTTCATCATTATGGAATTCCATTGAGAGCTTGCTTAATAATTAGTAAGAGTACTTGACACTAGTTTATGTTTATGCCATTACATCAACTGATTGAACTTCTTCATGAATTGATCTAGACTTCATTTATAATACCTAGCTAGCTTGTTTTCAACTTGACATATGTATCACTATGTATCATATAGTTAGATTGGATAGATTATTTACACTGTTTTCACCGTAATTAACCAGTGTTTTACAACAGTCAAAGGTTCAATTTATAAAAGAGAATAAAGGAAGTGTGCTTGATTCAAGACAATTAAAGAGCAATTCAAGGATTCGCAATCATATAAGTAAGAGTATATATATTAAACAAACAATTAAAATAGAAAGAAAACTTCAAGATAACTAAACAAGGGTATAATGAAAAGAGAAATAAATACCAACCAATTAAAACAATAAAATAACACAGTGTGAACAAAAATTGAAAGAAAAAAAGAGTGTATCATTGTTGAATATAAAGAAATAATTTATCAATTGCTAGTGTATAAGACTAGATGTTTAATGTTTCGAGTCTATTGGTGTCTCAGATGATGATTCTTGAGCAGCAATATCATCATAAGCTGGTGGCGCCGAGAAACTAGAACCTTCACCAATTTGTGCTTCTATATCTTCATTATGGTTTGATCTTTGATAACTGCCACTTTGTAAAGAACTTGGTTCAACACTCTTTGGACCTCTATAACGTCTAATGATAACAATTGCATAAATTGTACCTGGGATACCTAATATATAAGTCAAACCAGCAACAGCTAACACAAAGCCAATAAGATTCAACACAATACAGTAAAGTAGTTCTCTTGACAAACCGGTTAACACTATAATGGGAAAGATTGGCATAATGAAAGCAGATAAATAAAGTAAAACATCAGCAACTGTAACTGGGACTTTTTGATGAGCATCGCTTGAAGGAGAAGGAGCAGCTGTGTTTTGTTGTTCAATTGTTCTAAGTTCAATTGGAACTTCAGGGTTAGAATGTTCAGTCGAGTTCATATTGATTGATTATATGATTGAGATAACTAAAAGAATGGTATTTCTTTAAGAGAGAGTGCTGCTTTAAATTAATTAACAAATCCCTCAATGGTTTTTATTTCCCATGGAGGTTTTGAAACTGGGGCAGAGCATACACGATCATTCTATACGTATTAAATTGAATCATATTAATATACATATTTACTTGAATATGATATATACATGAAAATATAAAAATAGAAGAAGAAAGAAAGAAAGCTTAACGAGAAAACTATGAAATGATTGTGTATTCAATATTTTCAATCAAAACACAAAGATGAAGTACTCAATATTCATTGCTTAGAGTCTATAAGAGTATGAGACGATGGCTTAATTGGTGTATTAGAAGATGATGATTCTTGAACATCAATTTCATCATAAGCTGGTGGTGAATTGTCATTTTCATTATTAACCTGATCGATTTGATTTTCAATATCATCATTTAATCTTTGATATCTACCATTTTGATCAACAACATTACTTGAAGAATCAGAAGCAGCATCAATACTATTTGGACCTCTATAACGTCTAATAATAACAATTGCATAAATCATACCAGGTAATCCAAATAAATATGGTAAACCAATAAGAGTAAATGTAAAAGTATATAATAATTCTCTTGAAAATCCAGTTAAAACTATAACTGGGAAAATTGGCATGATGAATGCAGATAAATAAAGTAAAATATCAGAGACTTTAACTGAAACTCTTTGAGCTTGACCATTTAAACGTAAATTTGTAAGGAAATTTGAACGAAGTTTTGAAATGATGGATTGTTGTTGCTGTTGTTCATGAACTTCAGAAGTTGTATTTTCAGTTGAATTCATATTGTTTGAGATGACTATAAGATTTAAAGTTGTGAATTTGATTGGATTTGAACAAATTTGGAGTCCCAATTAATGATAAATCAAAAGTCATATTGATGGATTTCCTCTCTCTTTTGTATCAAGTTGTCAATTGTATGGAAGCTAATTTTAACTATATATCGATCATGATCATATATAGCTATAGCTTAGAAGTTATGAGCTAGCTAAAGCCTATAGCTTAGAACTTGGGAATCTGGGGCCGGAGGGACTATGGAGTCCCTGAACAGCCTTGTAAAGTTCGGTTCTCAATTCTGACGAATCACATCAATGCATATAGACGTTATTTCATTCAATGAATATTCACTTTTTTATGAGTTTTTTCTTTGAAACTTCATGATCAACTAGAGAGTCTCTGTAGTAGTTGTTATTCAAATAATCAAAAAATTGAGTAAAATTGAAATATTGATATCGAGATAGCCAAGTAACAACTAAGCGTTTATCGGCTAAGCCTACAAAAGCCTGGGAAGGCATACAACCTCCTTCTCTATACTCTCTATACAATTTCAACAATTGTTGTACAATATCAAGAACTACCCGTAAGAAATAATGTATATTATAAATATGAAACCTAAACTAAGAAAAGAAAGACAATCAAAAAACCTAAAGACAGAGAGAAAAAAAAAGAAAAAGAGAGCTTTATTAAAGCTTTAATAAATAATTGTATTTACAAATCAAAACATAAACTGTAACTGTAACAAATGTATGAGAATGATTATCAAAATTATATGATTTTTATTATTGGCCTGCAATACCAACATCATGATAACTTGGTGGATTTTGATTTTGTTCTAAAACTTCAATATTTTGATTTTGCTGATTTTGATTTTGTGAATTTTGTTCTAAAGATTCAGTACCTTGATCTTCAATGTCACGATGATTATTATCATGTTGAAAATTTAATGCATAAATTGTATTAATTGTATTTAAAACAGTGTTTGTATTTGAAATATTTGTTGGAGGTTTTGATCTATAAGAAGTAACAACAAAAATTGAATAAATTGTTGCAGTGAAATTAAATAGTAAAAAAAATGGAAAATGCCAAAAATGCATCATCATATGCATATGATTATGATGAATAAGAAAAGGTAATGAAGATAAAAATCCAGTGATAAGTAATTCTTTTGATAAACCAGTTAACACAAGAACTGGAAATGATGGAAAAATGAATGAGAAAGCGTATAATAAAGCATCACCAATGGTTAAACTTGAACGATTAGAAGCAGCTGGTTCTTCTAGTGAGTTGTTGTTCACTGTGACTACTGCTTCCATTTCAATACCAGTTTGTTATAAAGGAATTTGAAGAAGAAAGAAGTATTAAAATCTAGGAAAAAAAAACAACCAAATCATCCATCTTATGCACATATGAATTTCAAAATTTAATTTAATTCGCACTCGATCGATGGCTCGGGAAATTCGGAATCGAACCACGGCTTCGGGGATTAACGTATAGTCAAAACCATGCACTAGGAGATGGACGCTGAATTAATAGGATGGTTGTCCAATTAATAGGATGGACTTTTAGTCACGTGATCCTTAACCTAGCAGGTCACGTGATTATCACGTGCTCAACACATAGTTAAGGATCACGCGACCAAACGGCCAAATCACTAATTAGGCGTCCATCTTTTTAATTAGAAGTCCATTTCCTAGTGCTTGATTTTGACTATATATACGTTATTTAAAGCTGGTACACTATCAAATTAAGAATAGTTATAATATGGAATATGTTAAGCTAGTTTGAATGAGTAAAGTAGAGTAAACTCCATATATATATGCTCTACTATACGTATCTGGTTGATTTTCTAACTCTAAAATTCAAAATCCTATAGTACGTTAAATAGCGGTTAATTGAATTGATTGAGAAAGAGAGAAAGGGTATATATACTTGGCTTTTTTTTCTCAATACCAAAATATCATTTAAATATGGCAAACTTTACTTGTGATTGGTTGGGTATAGCCTTGTGGTCAGAAATAGGTAGATCTATAGCTATATACCTGAGTTATTGAACTACTTGATTAAATAAATAGAGAAATTTAAGCAGAAATTTATTAACGGTTTTTTGTTAGGTGCGCCTCCTGCGCCATGACGTCTATAATTTCAGCCTTCAAACCTGTTCAATTACGTTTTGTTTTCTCCATTACATGGATTCTTCAAGCACTGCAATAAACGTACTTATCCTTAAATTTTAGTTTTCTAATCTATCTCCAACATGAATATGGATAAGAACCCCTCCTCTAACTCTACAATGTCACAAGAAAGACATGACACCAACAAAAACAACCCCAAACAACTGCAACAACAACAACACGATGAGCTAGTAAATCCTAAGCACAATCAAATTCAACACAATCCTTCAACTTTTTCAAAACAAACACAATCAAATTCAAATTCAAACTCTCAACCCAGAAGAACTGGTAGAAATTCATTTTCAAATGCAATTAGTCATAATGGTGGTGTATTATCTGCTCCTTTAACAGGTCATTCTAAAAGTTTGGATTTAAATAGAGCAACTGCTAATTCAAATGCTCCATTTTCTGCTCCTGTTATGAGTACTTATAACAACTCAACAATTGGTTCAGGTCAACCTGGAAATGTTGGTTCTCAAAAACAAGGTAAGTTTTCTTGGGTTAAAAGATTAATGAATTCAAATACTTCTTCTTCAGTTGGAAGTAGTAGTAGTAGTTCAAGAAATAAGAAAGTCGTCGTTCCAAATAATTCAAAACAAACTACCCATAAACACTCTCACTCTCACTCTCACAATCAACAACAATCAAGACAATTGACATCACAAAGTAATTCAACTAAAAACATTACGGATGACAAAAAACCAGAAATAGTTATTGCTTCCAATGATGATGCAGTTTCTCAAGAAAAATCAGAGCCTATGTCTAATGATGGAACTATTTCTTTAAATAATGACCATGATCAATCAAGTTATATTAGTACAGGTGTTTCAACTTTAGATAATGCAAGTACAAAACCTATTTTATCATTGTCTCCTTATGCATCACATGTTCATGATGATAGTGATAATGAATCTTCGATCCCTGCTGCTGTTGATAGTGCTGGAAAAGATCTAACAGCTACTGGTTTAGCTGATATTAACTCAACGCATACAAATACATCCACTACAGAATCATATTCATCGTTACATCCAAATGTTTCAAATCAATCTGCTACATCTGAATCTACAGCATCTGAAAATGATGATTCTGATATGAGATATACTTATGAACCATCCTCTAAATCTACTGCTTTAACATCTATCGATCCAGGTGTTGGTGGTGCATCTATTGCAAGCACTACAATTGGAAGTGGTACTAATTCATATGTTTTATTTAATCCTGGTGCTGCAAATCAAAGTAATCATCAACCTAGTCTATATTCAACAAATGCATCATTATATGGAGGTGGTTCATTAATTGGTGTTAATTCTTTAGCTGGTTCAATTGGACAAGGTTCACATGCTGGTATTCCAACTCCTGGAGCTGGTTTAGATTCTGCAAGTGTTGTTACAATAGCTAGTTCTACAAGAAATGTAAGAAGAAGATCATTTGAAGATAATGCTTCAACTGTTGCTATTCCACCTGCTAGTATTTTTGAAAGAATTACAGGAAATGGATTAAGAAATGATGCACTGAGTCTTAGAACTGGTGGAGCAAGAGATAGTTATACCAGTAATGAATGAATAGTTATTTTTTTTTGTCTTGATTTTAATTCCCCATCTTTAATAATGTTTGCGTCTATTTGATATAGTTCCTGTTATGAGTCTTATGAGTCATGACTAACCTGTGTTTTTATTTTTTTTCTAATTTATAGTATTGAATCTAATGGAATTACAAGGGGTTATTAATTTAATTTTATTTATTTTTTGTAAATAAAAATACACTAAACAATAGCCGCTCCGCCTCCCTCCCTGCGCCGCACAGCGAAGTCAAAAAATCTCATCAAAATTAAAACAACAACAAACAAGTTTTAGTAAGGTTTTCGCCTCTTTAGCCTTCTCCCACACATCAACAACCTCAACTTGTCCTGTGATATCCCTAAAGACAAGCTTAGAGATACTCTTTACTACTTCTACCATCAGGCAGTGTTGTCTTTATTCTTCCTACATAGCGGAGTTTCATTCATACATTGAAAGCAAACAACAACAACAACGTATCATCAAGTCAGAGAATAAAAATTAATATTTCTTTATCTTCTATTTGTTTAGTGTCATTAATTTCCCCAATCAATTGCTTTCGTTGTCATTCAATATACTCCCATTTGTTTGATTCATCTATAACTTTTATACACAGTGTACAATATATCTAATAATAAATCAGAGTTTCAAAGTTCTTCAATTATGGGCAAAAACACGTGTGATGGAGACGTGTATATTCACAACCTGGCAGCCTTCATCAAATCTCATGAACGTCAGTTGGCAAATGCTTTATTAGCTTATAAGAAAACTACATCTTCATCTTCATCTGGTTCATCAAATTCAACATCATTAACTAAAACATTAACAAATTCAGCAAATAATGATCCATCACAACGAAATACTAAACCTGTTAGATTAAGTTTATCACTACATCATTTATATTTTCTATTAGGAAAGTTTCAAGAATTAGGTATTTCTGTTGGTCCAATGAATATTAGATTAGATAATATAGATTCAAATGAAGCTTCAAATAATTATGTTTCATTTTTAAGTGAATTTCAAAGAAAAAGAGCTATAAGTTCATCAGATGCACAATCTATTCATTCTATGTCAAGTGTTAAATCTGTTATGTCTAGTGTTTCTGCTTTATGGAATTCTTTAAGTAATTCGACTAATAAAGGTGATAATATTACTAATGATTTAAAATATTTATATTCTGCTTTTACTAAGCTGCCTTGTTTAAGATTAGCTAATGATCCAAATGCTAAATTAATTGAAGGTCATGAAGAATATCCTTTTGATACTTCAACTCCAATTAAAGTTTTTAATAATTTATCAGTTTTAGAAATATCTGAATTAGATCCTAAAGAAATATATGGATGGCATGTCATTTCTCAAAATATACGTTTCTTAGTTATTAAAAAATCTAAAATTGGTGACCCTGTTGAAGTTTTAGTTGATTTAGTTGCTGATGATATAAATAGACGTGGTTCAACAATAGTTTATTCAGATGATGGTTTAGAAAATAGTCCACAACAACAACAACCCCAACAGCAAATGCAACCTCTAACGCCATCACAATCTAATACAGGAAATATTATTACTGGATCAACACCAACTTCAGGTTCTTCAGTTGCTGCAGCAACAATTATAAATAAGAAAAGGGGAAGTTTCTCTAGCCCTCCATTAAGTACAACACCTTATCTATCAACTTCCTTGAATTCATCTCATTATCATTATTTAAGTGGTTCTCTGCCTGATACATCTTATTCATCTTATCAACCATCTCTTTCAGGTACTCCTTATAGTCACTCTCATTCACATTCACATAGTCATTTGTCTGCTGTTCATGCTTCTCCTCCATCTTCATACTATAGATTATCTCATTTAACAGATGAAAAAACTATAGGTTCAACTTCATCAACTACTGCAAATAGAAGAAGTTATTATAATTATTATCAACCTACTCATTCTCATTCACAATCAACACATCATGCTGGACGATATGTCAAACGTTCAGATTCACTTAATCCTAATAATGATTATAATTATGGTGCTGGATATAGATCCTCTATAAGTATTGATATTCCAAGTTCATCAACAGGCTTTGGTTCTAATGTTCCTACACCAAGTTCTGCTTCAACCAATTTTACAGATGATGCTAGTAGTACACATGATTCTTCATCTAAAGTTCATTGGAAAGGTTTAAAACATTTGTCTTTAACTGAAAATCATATAACTATAGTTAGTGATTGGGCTTTTGATAGTTTAGAAAATTTATCTTCATTGGATTTATCTCATAATAAATTAACATCTTTACCAACTCTTCCTTTATCAAAGTTAATTAATTTAAAATCATTAAATTTAAGTTTTAATAAATTACAAACAACAAAAGGTTTCCCTAAAACATTAACTAAATTAACAATTTTAAATTTAAGAGGTAATCAATTATCTGAATTAGATTCAATGGAAAATTTAAAGAATTTGGAGAAATTAGATTTAAGACAAAATAAAATTAAAAAAGTTTCAGAATTAAAACCTTTATTATTAATGAATCATGATCAAGTTAATTTAACTATTTTATATTTAGTTAATAATCCAGTTGCTACAAATAGAGGTTATCGTATTGATTTATTTAATTTATTTAATGGTGTTTGTTATTCAAATGAATTAAGAATTGATGGTTCAAGACCAGGTATTTTTGAAAGTCGTATATTATTAGATTCTAAAGCTGCTCAATTAAAATTGAATAAATTTTTAGATCAATCAATTATTTCAAAAATGGCTGCTAGTGTTTCAACTATGAATTTAAATAAAATTGTTACAACTACTACAACAACTACTACAAGAACAACAACAACAACTGCTGCAAATACTCCTTCTGTGTCAAATTCTCCTGTTGTTTCTGCTTCTAGAGATAGTTTATCACAAAGTCCAATTTCATCAAAACAATTGCATCATCAACAAACTTTACAACAGTTGTCTAAACCTTTACAACAATTGGCTCAAGAAAGAGGTTCATCGTCTTCCATTCCAATTTCACAACCTCACTCAATTTTAACTCCTAATCAAAATGTTGTTAATACTAGTTCTAACAATAATACATTATCCGAAGGTCTTGCTCCTCCAATTAGACCATTTTCATTAGAAGCAACCAAGAAGTCTCATAAATCACAAGAGTCACTGAGTAGTAATAAAGCTCCTGGTGTTTCGCCAACTCTGACTACTTTCCTTGAACATATATCATCTAAGCCAGTATCAACTACTGATATTAATTCAACTAGATCATCTGGTACATTTGCTAAAGATATTAGTACTAGTTCTCATAAAGAAAATATGAATAATCTGGAATCATCTACTCCAAGTGTTATAAATACTCCAATTTCAACCCCTAGAAATTCTAATTCTCATGCTCCATCAACATCAAACATTACTAGAAATTCATCACCACATGTTAGTGCTAGACTTTCATCTTCTCCTTTAATTCCAAGTACTTTGAAATCGGCTCCAATTGTTACGACTACAAATGGTCCTGCAGCTCAATTTCAACATCAAAGAAGTAGTTCTCATTTAAGTGTTGTTACATCTTCCAATCATGCTGGTAATACAACTAGTGAGTCATTAACTGCTAATAGTACATCAGCTCATAATTTCCCAATTGAACAGTTGATTCTTGGGTCTACTACGAATCATAGTAGTTCAATTTCAATTACTAGTGCTAGTACTTCAAGAAAAACATCATTACATGAAAGTTTAACAAGTGGTCCTTCAAATAGTGTTAATCCAATTGCTAGATTATCTTTGGCTGCTCCTGCATTACCTGTCATCACTCAAGCTACAACTCTTATTAGTACAAGTTCGATTAATGCTAAACCTTCAAGTTCTAATATTGCATCTAGTTGTGTTAATGAAAACCAAGTTGCTGGTTCAACTAATGAGACTTCTTCTGTTCCATTGACTACTGATTCAAGTAATGGAACAACTACTACTACAACTACAACCACTACAACTGTTACAGCTGGTAATACTACTACAACAACAACTAAAACAACGAGAATGTCTTCTGAGAATCCATTAAAAGAAAATGAAACACTAAGAATTAGTTCATCAAATACAGTTATTCCTTCTAATGTTAATGTTCAATCTTCTACTAATTCAGATCCTTCACTTTCTCCTGATTCTGTTCCTCTTCATATTGGCGGTTTTCCTAATAGTGTCAGATCTACTAGTAGTAATTTGACTTCAACTCATCATTCAATTGGATCATCTGCTGTTCCTGCTAGGTCTATTAGTTCATCTGTTCATCCAAGTGTTGGTAATAATATTCATAGTAGAAATAATAGTACTGTTACTTCTAAGTTCAGTTTAACTACTGAAGGTCAACCATTATTCTCACCATCATTAAATACAGGTAATGTTGCTAGCTCATCAAGTAAAGGTATTGTTAAAAGTGGTACTCTGTCTAGTTTTTCATCAATTACTGGTACTGGAGGTAGAAAGAAGAAATTGAATAGTTCTGAATCTGAAAATTTTGGTGCTTCTGATACCAATTATTCTGACTCCAATATTGATAAAATTGATCCAGCTGGTAATGAATTAAGTACAAGTGGATTAACGTCACCAGATTCAACTAGTAACTATAGAAAGCATCGTTCTGTTTTTTCAAGCGGTTCAAGAAAATCAACGATTTCAAGAAGTGATAAATCTAATTTGAAAATTAATCCAAGTATTCCAAGTACTGAATTGAATATATCAACTAATTTAGCAACTGAATCTGGCTCATCTTCTTCAGATGATATACTTTCGCCAACACCTGCTCAACGTGGAACATTTATTCATCCAACTTTATTAAATGCAACATCTTCTTCATCCAATGCTTTTGTGCCACCTCTCCCTGTTGCACCAGCTCCACAAGTTCCACTTAAAAGAGCTCCATTATTAGCTTCTTCAAATAAGTTTGATGGTGATTCATCTAATTACGTGCTTTCTAATGATAAGTCCACTTCATATAATTTCCATACTTTAGATCCAGGCTCGGCATTAAACAAGAGTGATAACAAGAATGTTCCATCTTTATATCCTCCAGAAGAAACAAATAAGCCTTCTATAAGATATCCTTCATCTTCTAGTGTTTCATATAAAACAGCAACACCCGGTATTGAGAGTGCCGATATGTTACAATTAAATTCTGAGCAATTTTCTTTACAGAAGACTAACTCTGGTATTTTTACACTCGATGATATTTTGCCTCCATTAGAATCTAAACTTTTATTAAATAAAGATCAATTTACAAGAATGGATTTGAATGCTTCAAATATTTCATTGGCTCCATCTACAGTTCGTTTGGTTGATAGTTCTGGTTCTTCATCTACAAACAAAGTACTTGATATGAAAGAATTAAAAGTTGGTACACCAAAGAAACATGATGTTTTAAATATGAATAGTAGATTATTAATTAGTCCTGAGAATGAAGGTGAAGATTCAAACGATATTTGTGTTGATCCTGCAGTTTTGTTTATGATTAGACATAATGAAGGTGTTTCAAGTTTACCATCTCCAGAAAAAGATGATTCCATTAAAGATGCCCCAACTGAATCAAGTGTCGAAGCTAAAGTTGAATCTGGCCAAAAGACTGAAGTTTCTTCTCCTTTAATTAATACTTATGATAATTCAAATTCAGGTGATGATCCAGATAAATTTGTTGGTGCTTCTAGTGGATATAGTAAAAGTTATCATGATAGTTCTAATTCTGAAAGTACCCTGAGTGATTTCACTGAATTTGCTGTTCCTAAAACGATTATTAGTTCTGCTTTGGATGCTGTTTCTGAAAAACCTGGTGAGGTTGATCAATATTCTACAGATGCTGCTAATACTACAAGTGAAGGATTACAAATTCAAGTTGTTTGATTATGGTAATATCTATTTAAATTATTCTTATTTTTCTTTTGGAATATGTTGTCGGTTTGAGTTTGGTTTTGGATTGTTGTTGTTAGATTTTATCAATTTTTGGTTAATTTTAAAAGATTAAGTTTCAAGTTTATTCCTTTTTGTTTTCAGTCTCAATTGAGTTTTATCTGTATCTTGCTTCTACTTTGGCATAGATGAGGTTATGTAAACTTATCATGTTTAAAGTTGTATTATCATCATTCGTTTTTGAGATTTGTTGTATTTTAATGTTTTGTTATATTATAAAGAAAAGAAAGTTGAAAAATCTCCAAAAAAAATTATAAAAGCAAAAAAATTTGAAAAAAAAATCTTTCTTAATTTACTGAACCTTTTTCTTTATTCCAATTTATCCAAATTTGTTTAAAATCTAGTTTATTTTTTTTTTATCATACATCTGTTCTTTTTCTTTATTCATTGCTATTTTTTAGTTTTCATATGGAGATTTCAGTTCAATGTTCTCCATTATTAATGCTTACGTTTTGTCATTGATTAGTTTAGTTTACTTTGTTTTTTATTCTTTTTGTTCATTTAATTTGTTTTTCTTTTATCTTCATTTACTTTTTATTGTTCTTATTATTTCACTCATATTGTTTTGTATACTAGCTTTTCTCTTATTATTAATAGTTATTACATCATTCATAGTTTTCAATTTCTTTATGTTATGTTTATTATATTTTTTTCTATTTGATAAATACCCTCTTTTTTTCTTTCTACATTACATTGTTATTTTGATATCCCTCTCTACATTTTCTTTTTGTCATTTATATCTATCTACTAATATATTCAGATTTATCATTTTGTTAACTGATGCTCGACTTACCAAATAAAGAAAGTATTAGATCAACTAAACACAAAAATAAAATGATGGGAAACCAAGAAAGCGTAAGTATAAAAAAGAAAGTTGTAAATCACTGATTCACAATGATATCCCCAAAACTATATAAAACCAATAAAATAAATAAAGAACTACACCATATAAATAAATAACCTATAATCCTAAAGCGATTTCAGTAACGTTGAATCCTCCATCATAACTAATTAATCCAGCAACACTAGCACCAGCTAAAGCTTCAGTTTCAAGAGTACTAATAAATCTTTCAAATTCATTCAAATACCATAATCCATCATCAATTTTAAAATCACCAAATGATTCAACAGGACTTAAATATGGATAACTTCTCCAAATCTTTTCATATTTATAACTAGTAGTATTAAATATAGATTCAATTAATTCATCTGTTAATGAAGATAATGAAAAAACTTTATAGATAAATTCAGAAGTATTATTATCATAACCAACTTGTGAAATTGAATTAAATAATGTATTTGATGAAGTAGTTAAAACAGTTTGTGGTGTTTCAGTACTATTAAAATATAATGACTCAGATAATCTAATAGGTGATTTTAAAATTGTAACATATAATTTAACATACTCAACTGAATTATAAAATGTATCAGGGACTGAAATTCCATCAATTTCAATTGTTGATAGATTTAATGGAGCAGCAATAATAACTTTATCAAAAGTTTCAGATTCAACTATATCTGAATTAGTATATGAAACAGTATATTTTGAATTATCATCATCATCATCAGCATTACTTTTTGAAATTGAATTAACTTTACTTGATAATTTTAAAGTTGCATCAGAATCTTTAATCCAATTTGTAAAGATATTCCAATTACCACCTTTAATTGAATTAGCACCTGAAGCAGATAATGTAACCAAGACACCAAAAGCATGAATTTGATCTAAATTTTGTCCATAATTAACTCTAGTTAAAGCTTCAATAAAAGTTTGATAATCTGATGAAATTCCAATTGAATTTAAATAATCTGAACTTTTTTCATTTGTTAAATTTGAAAAAATTGGACTTAAATTAGCATTTTCAAATGGGAAATTTGATCTATATAATATATCAATGAAATCATTAACTGCTTGTTTTCTATAATATTCAGCTTTAATTGGTGATAACCCATAATGCCATAAGAATTTTAAACTATCAAAATAAGGAATCTTTGATTTTGAACGTGGAACTAATAATTCAAATTCAGTACCATTCCAAATACCTAAGCCATTAACTGAAGCATCGTCACCTTGGAATCTAAATGTTGTTAAATTATATTGATTAACAGCAGAATGTAATAATAAATTATCTTTAACAAAAATTGAACCACCTAATTCAATTGTATTATTAGCAATTTCAATTGTAGTTGATCTACCTCCAATATAATCGTTTTCATCAAAAATAGTGATATCAACGTTATCACCTGCAAATTTCTTCAAATGATATGAAGTTGAGGAACCTGCTGCTCCGGCACCAACAATTGCAATTGAGTATGGCTTTTTCTCAGTAACAGGAACAACAACTTCTTCTTGTAATGGATGTTGCTCGTCACACAACACAGACGAGATTAGAGTGAATGCTGATAGAATTGAGAGCTTCATTGATGGATTTGGTGAATTGTTGGGAAGAAAGGAGTAGTTTCTGGAAGATCTGAAACTGATATGGAAAATGTTGTGGATCAATTGATCAAAATTGGGGCGTGGGATTGTGGTGGAAATTTAATGAAATTTAATGGTGATTTTGGGATTTTGGGATTTTTGATTAATTATACTAAAACTACAAAAGACCACTACTAAATCTATCTAAGAGTTCTATATATCCTATTGTCATCCGAGACCTGTCATCTTCAAGAAAGTTCTTCAATTCAGCCAATTTATCTTGAACAATTTTTAATTCTTCAGTAGTACCAACATAAAATTGTCTAATAACATTAATCAAATTACAAGAAGAAAAAATTAAAAAGAATTTAATTATATCTATTGTATTTGAGAATTCAAATTTATTAGAATTTAAAACAATATCAATAATTTTAATTGAACTATTAATTAATTCTTTTGAAATTTCATTTAATTTTAAATTATCTTTATTTATTCCCGTTGTTGTTGTTGTTGTAAATATATAATCTTCAGATGTAGCATTAATTAATTTTAATATTTCTCTTCTAAATAACATAATCTTTGAAAATTCAAATGTAATTTTAATTAATCCATTATTATCAATTAATAAATGTTTCCAATCATTAATAACTGTATTTAAATCATCTAATCCATTATTTAAACTTTCTTCAAATAATAATGAATTATAAACAGATAATAAAATTGATATACAAGAAACTATAAATCCATCGAAATTATCAGCATTTATAATATCTAATATTTCACGACATTGATCTAATCTAATTGTATCAATTAAACATGGTCTACCAGATAATATACAATTTGATAAATGAATTAAAATTAATTGATTCCATAATTTAAAATTAATAATTCTATTTGGATGTGATTTAAATCTATCTGATAATAAATTTAAATCCATTTCTCTAGTTATAAATTGAATTAATGTATAACCTGATAAATACCAACCATCAAAATAATAATTAGTACCATTTGAAGATTTAGATAAACTAGGTGCAAAACATGAAATTAATAATAATGCTTGAATAGTTGATTGAGTTTGTGGTATTTGAGTCATTGTTTCAGGTAATAATTTATTATGAATTAATTCTAAAAGTTTATCAGATAATAAACTATCAATTTGATGTCGAAGACCTAATAAGCATGTAATTGATGTTAATATAGGAGATTGTCTAATTGTTTCAATTTGTTGATCCTTTAATGTTCTTGATACACTAATATTATTAAAAGCTGCCCATTGTCCATAATATTGTGTGAATAATTGAATTAATATACTTGCTTTTTGTTCAGTTAATAATCCTAAATTAACAGGATCAAGATGTGATGTTGTTGTTGATTGTATTGAATTTGGAGATAATCCATATGCTAATTCTTTTGAAAATGGTAGATTATATAATGATGAATAAGTTCTTATATCTCTAAATGGTGTTACATCAAAATATAATTTATCTAATTGATGACTTGGATTTCTTTGGATATCATCAATTAAATAAGCTTTTTGTTGTTGTTGTTGTTGCTCATCATCTGATTTTGTATTAGTATTTCTTTGTAATAATTCAGAAACACCATTATGTATTTCATTAACTTTTTTTTGTAAATCAATTAAATCAATTTGTGAAGATGATGAATTTATATTATTTAGTTGATTAAGGTTGGTAAGTAACTTTGGATTAGAAGAAGTATGTGATGCTTCTTCATTTGTTGTTGTAGGAGATGGAATTAACATTATTGATTCTTCAAAATTTGGTGGAGAATTATGATTAATATTTTTAAATGAGCAACCAAGATTTAGATTAGCACATCTAAAACAACATTTACTTGATTTCATATAATTACATCTTGTTTTCGATTTCCGACATTGATCACAAGCAACAGAAGCTCTTCTGAATTTATATTTTGGTGTTGTTGTTGAACTTGTTGTTTGAAGAGGAGATGTTGTAGGTGGAGTGGTAGATGAAGGAGCTGATATTGTTGTTTTAGGTTTCGATACTGGATTCTTGGGCTGGACAGATGAGTTTTTAGACATTATAGAAAGGATGAAGAAGAGTAAATAGAGTAAATAGAGTAAATTCAGTAAAGAATGACTGATAAGGATGCGATGAGATGAGATGAGCAGACAGGCTATGAACTATGGAACAGAGGGAGGAGATGGATGGTATGAAAGAGAACCAGAATCAGTGACATGCGACCAGTATTAGTTGATGATATATTAGTAACTGAACAGTCAGATTGGCTTTGCAGCTTTCTGTTCTTTTCCAATTGTTTCAAGCTGTTTTCCATAATTCACAGAATGGTCCGACATTGGCAGCACCAGTGTCCGACTAAGACACGCTGCGCACTATTAGAAACAACCGTCACTTTGGCTGGGGATTTCTCTCTTTGGGCAGGTGCTGGGCAGTGGGAGAGTTGTCGTTCCTGTTTGTGGGTGATTATGAATATATACACCTTACTGAAGTACTCTGTGTGTTTGTTTGATCCCAGGAAGTAGCAGTGGACGTGCAAACTGGGCCTCCGCTTTGTATGTTGCAACTCTGATTCCCATACTAACTCTCTGATTAGTTAGCGCTGCTCTGCGCCTGGTGTTTCCAAGTCGGAGCGAAAAAGGCACGATAGTTCGAAATTACTGTGGGCAATTGGGCATATCACCCCATACCTTTTTCTGACTTGTAAAACACACATTTTTTTCATGGAAATCGTGTAAAAGATCATTTACATTCATTCTCTATGTAAATCAATTTGATTCTACTCTATTGAAAACTGGAAATAACAAGATGTTTTAATTATCCACGAACACCCTCAAAAAAATACATGCCAGAGATGCCAGCGGCAGTAGGAGATCATGCACTATAACGTACTAAGTGCTACTAATGATTTTTGCTACATATTTAGGTAAAAATATAATTAAATTAAATTAAATAGTTCACATTGAATCAAATTCTTCACAAACAGAATATGGTAACACGTACTTTCCAATAGGCTTATACTCAACATGCTCAAACTCTTTACCAAATCCTTTCGGACCCCCTAATTCAATACCTTTTGGCGTCATCCATAAATCATGTGGTGCAAATGCTAATAAATAAACAATTAATCCATATCTATAATCTTGTGTACCAACTGCATTACCATCCAAATCAACTAATTGAATTAAATCTGGTGATGAACATAATATACTTTCATTACCTTCATGATCTATTTTAGTAACAAATATATTTTCATTTTTAAATGGAATTTTAATTGAATTATTTGAATACTCTTTACCAATCCCTTCAATTTCAACAATACCATATCCATATCCTCTTTTAACTATCTTTTCAACTCCTGTAATCTTACCTTTAAATAAATATTTACCAACTGATTCTCCTCCAACTGCTTCAATTATAACTTGTGGTACATTATCTAAATCTGAATTTGATCTACATTTCGAAATTGCTAATCCAATTCTCCATGATAATGATAATGTATTTAATGCATTTTCAACTTCAGCTTTTTGTGGATCAATTGATGGTATACCAAATCCACCACAAATACCTTGATTATATAAAATATCTCTTAAAACATCTTCTAATTGAAAATCATCTATTGTAGATGTAACTAATGCACTTAATCCATTACCATTTGAAATACAACTATATTCATATCCTTTACCATTATTAACAACTGATGGTAATGTTTGGAAAAATGTTGGATATGCACGACACATACTATCTAAATCAACAAAATAAACATTTTTTTTACCAGCTGCCCATAATCCAGTTAATCCATTTGATCCTCCAATTTCATCATTTGCAATTCCATCTAATTTAATTCTTTCATGATTTTCAATTAATGATAAACATTCTAATAATTCATTGGCTGGTAATCTTTCATTTGATATAATTGGTGATCCCATATATCCAACTTTGGAAATTCTACCTTTACCATTTGTTAATTCACTGAATTTCTTTAATGAAACAACTTTAATTTCAACTCCACTTTTTAACATATGTTTTAATTCCATACTCATAGCATGTGGATTTCCACCTCCTCCACAACCTAATATATAACTACCTAATCCAATTAAATCAATATCAATATTATTAATTGTCCAAATACCATTTTTAACTGTTGGTTTATAATTATCAAAATCAATTGGAATAATTTCTTTCTTTGAAACTTTAGAACTTTTATAAACCTCTTCAGTTTCATATTCTTCATCTAATGATTCATCATCATCTGCAATATCATCATAATTATTAATTGATTTAGTATAATCAATAGTACCAACAACTTTAATTTCAAATTTATAAATCTTATTTAAATATGGCATAGCATCAGAAACAATATTAACAATAGTAACTGAATCTTCTAAAGCACCTTTATCAATAACTTTTTGTTTAGCTTTATTAATTAATTCATCAATAATGATTTGTCTTTCAGAATCTGAAGTTAAAGTTCTAACTTCAGTAATAGTTGAAGAAATTTGACCTAATGCTGCTCCAATTGCATTAGCAACTTGATAATAAGGTGGTTTAATAACTTTTGATGCACCTTCTAATTCTTCAGGTGCAATAAATGATCCACCACCAACAAAAATAACTGGAATTGGATTTCTTGAAGTTTTCATTCTATCAATTATATTTTCTAAATGATTTTTAACAACTTTTTGATATTTCAATTTAAATTCAGAATCAAATTTATTATAAAGTTTAGTTGGATCACCCATCTTTAATGTTTCTGGTAAATTATTAATACCAAATTTATCAATATGATCAGCTATTGTAACATCAGATGTAGTAAATGTATCACCACCAAATACAATTGATTTAGTAACAATATCTGCACCAGTAGAATCAGGTCCAACAGTCATTTCATCATCTTCAAATCTAACTATAGATCCTCCACCTAATCCCATAGATTCAACTTGAGGCATTGAAAAATTCATTCTAACTCCACCAACGTGTGAATAAGTTGATGATTGTCTTGGGAAACCTGATGCTTCTAATTGTCCAACATCAGTAGTTGTTCCTCCAATATCACAAACCATAACATTTTTACCTTTAACATCTTTATCACCAGAACATAAAATTGCTGCACCTCTCATTGAATTAGTTGCACCTGATGAAAAAGTACTAATTGGTGTATCTAAAGCTTCTTTAACTGATAATACAGTACCATCATTTTGTGATAATAAAACAGTACAATTATTTAATCCAATTCTTTTTGTTGCTTGAACAAATGATTTAATAATTTTTTTACCAAATCTTTTAATTGATGCATTTAAAATAGTTGCATTTTCTCTTTCAATAAAACCTAAACCAGATATAGTATGTGATAAAGAAATTTCAACATTTGGTAATTCTTCTAATATAATTTCTTTTGTTCTTAATTCATGTTTTGGATTCATATTTGAAAATATACCAATAACTGCAATTGCACCAATACCTAACTCTTTAATTTTTTTACAATGAAATCTAATATCTTCTTCATCTAATTCTCTAACATCATGACAATCTAATCTTGATCCACCATTTATAAATGCATGATAACCATTAATTAATTCAGATAAATCATCAGGAAAATCACCAAATGGTGGCAATGATCTACCAAATGGACCAGTTAATCTTAAAACAGCAATTTTTTCTAATCTATTTGAATCTCTTTCAATAACAGCATTAATAAAATGAGTTGTACCAATTGTAACAGTTGCGATTTCATCTTTTAAAATATTATTTTTTGGATCATTTAAAACTATTTCAATTGCTTTTTCAATACCTATTGAAACATCTGGTGTTGTAACTGATTTATACCATGCTATAACACCTCTATCTTCTTTGTCTAATCTTGTTGGATCTAAAACAACTAAATCTGAATTTGTACCTCCAACATCAACACCAATTAATAGTTTTCTTTTAGTTTCTGTCATTTCAAATTAAAGAGTTTGACTAAAGGTATGAAAAAGTCTTGAATGAGTAACTGTAGTATAGACTTCCACGGTCATTTTATATGATTTTGCTGTTATGAAGTTAGTTTTCCGATCAGCTTCTTTATTGGTCAAATCAGTTACGAAAAAACCTTTCGGCAAACGCGCCAAACGCGCACCCCTCCACCAAAAATCGTATCATATTGCCTAATACGGACTATGTTACGAGAGGAGTAATATGGTGCACAGATTTAGGTATTCTTATCTATCTTGTAAGCGTTCAATTAAAAGTTAAAACATAAAAACATAATTTTTAAAGTATATATCACAGATACATATGCCATAAGTTTATAAAATCAAGCAGGAGAACGTGGAATGTCCACTTGCTTTGTAGCAGAAATCATTTCACCTGAATTATCATAATAATTTAAATAAAATGCAAGCCAAACACCAATACCATTACATCCTTCTTGATTAACATCATTCTTCAAATTTTCACATGTTGATATTAATGAATCTCTTTTTTCACTCACCATTTGTCTAGAATCATCTTCCCATGGTTTTGAAAAAATTGATCCTTTATAAAGTTCTTGAAAATGAGCCCATGGAAGAATTTCAAGTAAACGAACTGAACTCCATCCATAACCTGTACTTATTGCATCATTGTTATAATACCAATATGGATGTTCAACAGTTCCACTAGATTCTGATTCTAATTGACTATTATAATAATCAAATGAATAAAATGCTAAATCTTGTGGATCTGCTAAGAAACATTCATGATCTTTCTCAACCAATGTAAATTCACTTGTACTTATTCCATATGGATTATGTGGTAATATCATTAAGAATGGTTTATATTTCTTTTCTGCGTTTTCATCATCATAAAAAACATTATTTTGCATTGTTTTATAAGGATCTAGAATCAAATTGAAAACATCAACATCATTTCCATTAGATTCATCTTTACATGCATTTAAGAATTTATCATAAATTTTAAAATTTGGTTCTAAAACAAAGAAATTATTTGATAATGGATAATTTAATCCATGATCATGTAACACTTGAACACTTTTTTTAATTGATGGTAAATTATCATATAATGATTTCATAATAAATCTATCATTTTCATCTGTAGATTTCTTATATATAGCTTGTAAATTATCATTACGTTGATCACTTGTAATTAATGGACCCTCTGCAATGAATTTTTCACCAATGTCTCTAAAATATTCATAATTTGTAGGAGCATATATCATAGCATCAGGTAAGCCAAGGAATAATTCATCTGTTGGACTATAAAAGAATGAATCAGCATCAAAATAAATAACTTTCTTATATTCAATTAAACCAAATGCATGAAATTTAGTAAAAGCATCAGCATGTTTTGATTTTTCATCATCGGGGATTTTACCAGTAAAACGTAATAAATCAACTTTTTCAACTTTAACATCATATAATATTTTAGCTTTTTCTAATAATTCAACTTCATATTTAATTTTCCATGTTTCTTTAGGTTTACCATTTGCTTGAACTGTACTAGCAGGATGCATGATAACTATATCAGCTTTTGAACCTTCTTGTCTAAGTCTTTTAGCATTACCCATAGCAGCTTCTAAGTAATATATATCTGTTACATAAGTAACATATGCATAATCACTCCAATTAATAGATTCTTGTGAAATTTTAGAATGTTCTCTGGCAATTGCACCAAATGGCATACTTTTGATGTCTTTTGCTGTTTTAGAAGTTATTATAGAATTACCATAATCAACAATGGAATCAGTATCAGCTAATAAATCATTGAAATTTTCATTCTTTGATGATGATGAAGAAGATTTGGACTTTGGTTGATCTGGTTTAGGAACAATTTTTGATTCTGGTTCGACATCAAGTTTAGGAATTTTAGAGTCAATTTTTGATTCTGATTCAATAACAGGTTTAGGAATTTTAGGCACAAGAAGTTTTGATTCTGATTTATCTGATTTAGGAACAGCATTTAAATTATTTTCAGAAACAGCATCATCAACAATTGAAGAACCAGAATTGGAAGAACCTAATGATGATGAAGAATCAGGTTGGAGCAATAAAGACTCAGAAATAATTGGTTCATCATCAATATTAAGTATTTCAGTTGAATTTGAATTACTACCACTTTTAAAAATGACAAGTATTATCACAAGTGAACAAATTGCTAACAGAACAGGTTTTGATTGACTTTGTCTGAATAGATATTTATAAGTGGATGTGGATAAGAATGTATTCTTCTTCTTAGGACGATAGGGATGCATGATGATGATTAATTTGATATATTTTGATTCCTATAGAACAACAAGTGATGAAAAAAAAAAATACTTAATTGACTTATTTTCCTAGAAACACGTTAACTAAAAAACTTAAAATATGCTTAAATTTGATGAATGATCTTCATTTTTAATTCCATTTTCATGTTGAAATCCGAAGACATCGGATTTAATGGAAATTAATTCAACGATGAGAAAACAAGTTCAAAATTTAACGGTGCGTTGATAAAACTAAGGTCTGGCTGGAGAGCCAATGAACGGAGAGTATTGCACGTGATTTACAGCCAGATCAATTAACGTAGTATACAACTTTTTAAACACAAATATAAATAACAACTAAAACACAAGTAATGCCAACTTTTTATCTCTAGTACCAGCTAGTACCCGTATATATAGTAACTTAAGAAAAAAAATCATGCATTTGCAGCAGGCTGCTCAGGATTCTTATGAACAGATTTGGTAGCTTGAATCACTTCATTTAAATTTTCTTTAAAACTTAAATAAAATGAAATCCAAATACCAATACCAATACAACCCTCTTCATTAACATCATTTTCTAAATTCTCACATTTATCTGAAACTCTACCTTTTTTATATGGTATCAATCTAGTAACTTCTTCTTCATCCCATGGTTTTGGAAAACTTTGATCTTCAAAATGAATAATTGGTGTAACTTGAAGTATATAAAATGATTTCCATCCATACCCAGTTCTAAGTGAATCATGATTATAATACCAATAAGGATATTTAAGATCTTCTTTAGAAACTGAAGATTGTATTTGTTGATTAATATGATCAAATGAATAAAATGGTAAATCTTGTGGATCAGATAAGAAACATTCATGATCTTTTTCAAACATTGTAAATTCTTTTGCAGATAATGCATATGGATTATGTGGTAGTATCAATAAGAATGGTTTATATGTCGTTTCATCAACTTTAAAAACATTGTTTTGTATTGTTGTATAAGGATTTAAAATTAGATTGAAAATATCAACATCATTTCCATTAGATTCTTCTTTACATGCATCTAAGAATACTTTATAAATCTTTTCATTTGGTTGTAAAACAAATAGATGATTTAATAATGGATAATTTAATCCATTATCATGTAACACTTGAACACTTTTTTTAATTGATGGTAAATTATCATATAACAATTTCATATCAAATCTATCATTTTCTTTTAAAGATTTCTTATATATAGATTGTAAATTTGTAGTACGTTGATCACCTGTAATTAAAGGACCTTCAGCAATGAATTCTTTACCAATATCTCTAAAATATGAATAATCAGAAAGAGCATAAATCATAGCATCAGGTAAACCAACAAATAATTCATCAGCAGCAAGATAAATAAATGAATCACAATCCAAATAAACAACTTTTTTATATTCAGTTAAACCAAAAACATGATATTTAGTAAAAGCATCAGCAATACGATCATCAAGAATCTTACCAGTATAACGTAATAAATCAACTGTTTTAACTTTAACATTATACATAACTTGAGCTTTTTCCAATAATTCCTTTTCATATGTACGTTTCCAATCTTCTTTAGGTTTACCATTTGGTAAAGTTGAATAATCAGCATAAAGAATAACTATATCAGCTTGTGTACGTTCTTGTCTTAATCTTTTAGCATTAGCAATGGCAGCTTGAACATAATTCAAATCAGTTGCATACATAGCATAAGCATAATCACTCCAATTAACATCATCAGGTGGAATTCTTGAATGTTCTCTACCTATTGCACCTAATGGTATAGATTTGATATCTTTTGCAGTTAAAGATGTTATTATACTATTATCATAATCAACAATAGAATCAGTATCAGTTAATAAAGACTTCCAGTATTCAACTTTTGATGACTTTAAACTATTAATTGAAGAAGAAGGAGGAGTAATATCTTTATTATTCTTTTCATTAGTGATATCAAAATTCGATTGTTGTTTCAATAATTCATTAGATATATTAGTAGTAAAGATATCATCATTTGAATTACCAGTTGTAAGACAAAAGATTATGAGTATAAGTAAAGTAACAGCTAATAAAAATGGTTTTGATTGTCTTTGTTTAAATAAAAATTTGAAAGTTGAAATAGACAGCTGTTTGTTCTTAAAATTGTATTGTTTCATATTATTGGATTGGATCGACCATTAACTTGGCAAATACTAAGCTATAATTAAGTTATATTAATTAAGTTATATAAGAAACACAGCTGTAGTTCTTGATGATGATAATGTAAAAAAGTGATAAAACCATTAATTATTGATCATTCTAACTGTTTCCATATTTTCATCTTTTTATAGACTATGCAGCATTACTTTGAATTATATATTCCATTTTGATTGGGTATAGCCAGTTGACCAAGACAGATCGGAAGTATGTTTTGCCAAAAGCAGTAATTAAAAGAACGATGTATATAAAATTTT
>JAJLZM010000351.1:0-29050 GCA_030572235.1 Ambrosiozyma kamigamensis
TAATTAATATATATATATTAATCCGGCCGCGTCCATCCGGTCTAGCTAGCTGACTCGGATATGCATGGATTAATTCAATTTAATTAATTATAATTATAATTGTATTAATTAACTTTTAATTATATATATAAAAATTATAAACAATCATATACTGTATATGTATATGGATATATAGTTATATATGACGCCCCTGTATGGAGTTACA
Source organism: Ambrosiozyma kamigamensis (assembly GCA_030572235.1). NCBI lineage: Eukaryota > Fungi > Ascomycota > Pichiomycetes > Pichiales > Pichiaceae > Ambrosiozyma > Ambrosiozyma kamigamensis. The sequence continues at coordinate 206 of JAJLZM010000351.1, forward strand.
TTGGAGAATTTGGAGTATGACTCTATCGGGTCGAGCGATGGATCGCGATCGAATTTAATCATATATAATTAATAAGCGAGGATCGAATATGACGTGCATACATCAAATATCGATCCTGCCACGCCGCCCGCGCACTTCCCGGCAGCACGCGTACGCACGCGATGCATGGGAATATAATATATGGTATCACCGTATCACCTCCATCGATCGTACGTGCATATATTAATTTAAAATTATCAATTTTTTCTTAATTAATTTAATTTTAATATAATAATTAATCATCGAGCGATCCATCAATGCAGTCAGAATATAATATAAGTTATCAACAATTCCCACTTTTCAGTTTCTAAACTTCCACCACACTGTGTTCTTTTCCCTTTTTTTCCATACTTCTATTTGAGTCGGAACCCTGATTGATGTCTTATTCCAACCCTTACTCACATGTAGGATCCGTCCCTGCTTCTGGGTATTCTCAACAACACCTTCAGCAAAATCAACAGCAACAAGTTAATTCGTCATCAGCTTCCTCTACAAACCCTCAATTAGCTCAACCTCTTCAACCACAGCAGCAACAATCTGGTCTTCCTTTGCAACAGCAACAACAACAGTACCAGTCTTATGCTTCACAGCCTTACCAACCTTATGGACCAACTTACTCCAGTTTACCATATGGATATGGATATCAACAATCTACATACACAAATCCTCAATACAACTCTTCTCAATCTGCGGTTGCTTCTGCACAACCTTATACCTCTACATTGGCCTCTTATTCATATCCAAATACTAATACTGCTCAAGAACAATCACTAAACACTGATTATCAAGCACAAACTTCAGGAGCTACTGGAACTTTCCCTAATACTTATGGTTATTATAATTCACAATCTCCTCAAATTGCCTTACCACAATCTTCATATCCTCAAACTCAACAACCATATGGTTATAGAACTTATCAACCAGGTGTAACTCCTGGCTCTTATTCATCACTTGGTCATAATACAGCTGCTACTAGTACTAATGGGCATTCTTCTTTACCATCTGTACCTAAACAATTATCTGCTTCAGTTACAAGCCCTAAAAAGTCACCATCTTCTTCACATAATAATAGATCTTCTTCAGGCCAACCAGCTCAGCGTAAGTCATCCACCACTGCAGCTGATTTTGTTCCAATTAGCCCTACTGTAGGTCAAGTTCATCCTCCTGGTCTACGTCCAAAAATTACAACGACAATGTGGGAAGATGAGAAAACTTTGTGTTATCAAGTTGAAGCCAATGGTGTTGCTGTTGTTAGAAGAGCTGACAATAATATGATTAATGGTACCAAATTGTTGAATGTGGCCAAAATGACTAGAGGACGTAGAGATGGAATTTTGAAATCCGAAAAGACCAGACAAGTTGTTAAAATTGGTTCAATGCATTTGAAAGGTGTTTGGATTCCATTTGAAAGAGCTTTAGCAATGGCTCAAAGAGAAAATATTGTTGATATGTTATACCCTTTGTTTGTTAAAGATATTAAGAAAGTTATTCAGCAAGGAACACCAACAAATCAAGTTGGTCAAATTAGTTTAACTAGACCTGAAGATGTTCCTTCGGATCAAACCAAGTCCAGTGTTTCATCTTCTACTGCTAGTACTGTTCCTTCTAGTACTGGAACAAGTATTTCTCATTCTATTACTTCCAGTTCTACCAGTATTACCAATCATTCAGGTTCCTTAAGTTCTGTTCCCGAATCCCAACCTACTACATCTAATTATAACGCTTACTCTTCTAATCCTCCATCAACTCAATTACAAGACCAATCTTCTGCTTATCCTTATTACCAATCTCAAAGTGCTACAAATGGGACAACTTCAACTAAACAACAATCTAGTGGATACTATTATAATAATTATTATCAAGGACAAGGACAAGGACAAGGTCAAGATCAAGCGATAGGAAAACCACAGTCACAACAAACTCCAACTACGAGCAATGCTCAACCTTCTTCAAATTATTCTTTAAAAAATTCAACAAGTACTAGTCAAGAAAATAAATAATTTTTAGTTTTATGATATGTTTTTTTTTGTTTTTTTATTATTGTTAGATACAATGAATAATTAACGTTTTTTTTAACTGTTTTGTATTTGTTTCTTAGTCATCGGTTACATTACATTATTAATTATTGCTGGTTCGTCTCTTCTTTTTCTTTTTGGATATTAACTAATGAAGCTTTTAATCTCTGTGTTTTTTGATGTATCTTATATCTTAGCTTATCTTTTGTTTTGTTTTTGTTTTGTTTTTATTTTTGTTTTTGTTTTTGTTTTTGTTTTTGTTTTTGTTTTTGTTTTTGTTTTGTTTGACTTTATTTTACTTTATTTGCTCTTTTCTTGGCCTTATTTATGAATTCCGTTTTATTAGTTACACTACCTAATACTTTTTTGTTCACTCTGATCCAGTTTTTTTATTTTCGTTTTTTATTATTGCTGGTTTGCTTTTGATGTATTATTATTATTTTACATCTTTACATTCTTATATACAAAGAGTTCAAAATATTAAAAATTGTTTCCAAAGCTTTAATTCTTACTTAACTGATTTTGAACTATAGCTATCTGCAACTTAATAATACCTAAAAAAAAGCTTTCTTAGCAAGTTTTAATTCTTCTCTTTTTTCTTCTCTTTTTGATTTATTATTTATTGAATTAATTTCTTAGTTTTATATACTCTTCCTATTCTTATTCTATGTATAATTTTATTTATAGTTTTGCTTAATTCCCGATTTAACCATTTATGAAATATAAATTTGATATATGATATATAATTAAATCGTAAATTTAATCGATCGAAATTACTTTTAAATCTTATAATTTTCAACTTTCAATTAAAAAAGGAATTTTCAAGGAATTAAAATTTAAAAGTGAATCTAGATACTCTAGATACCCGTATAGTCAAAATCAAGCACTAGGAAATGGACTTCTAATTAAAAAGATGGACGCCTAATTAGTGATTTGGCCGTTTGGTCGCGTGATCCTTAACTATGTGTGGATCACGTGATAATCACGTGACCTGCTAAGTTAAGGGTCACGTGACTAAAAGTCCATCCTATTAATTGGACAACCATCCTATTAATTCAGCGTCCATCTCCTAGTGCATGGTTTTGACTATACGTTAATTATATTAGTAGGGCCGTTACCCGTACATCTAGCTTCCAATTATATATATTCGATCCCCTTAATTTACCTCCTTTCGCTTAATTATAAAAAGTCTATAATGACTCTAATTATATATAGTCAAATATATATACATATATATACAGTATTATATAAATTATAATATATAATTTAATTTTAATTTTAATTTTATAATATTAATTTTTAATATATATATTAATTTGTTATATAATTTGGTGCTCCATGCAGCTAGTGGACCAGCGCGCTAGTGCTCGCGTACATTCAGTACAGTCTCTTACTCGATTTCGGCTCGCGGTATATATGTCGATCGAACATTCATTAATTCATATAATTAACCGGATGATTCAGATCTGATCATGATTATATAATTAATTCGGATCAAATTAGTATATTTATTATAATTATATAATATATATATTAATATTATTAATTAATTCAATCTATATAGTATATAGCTATATACAAATATAATTTAATATATATTATAATTATATATATATTTAGGTATATATATTGTCCGGACAACCCGGATTAACTGTATATATATAGATTTCGCTAAAATCACGCGTATATACGTCGATCCATGCATTCATGCAGAATCGCGATCGGCACAAGACCCGAGGCCAGCTTCAGCACGTGTATATAACATATTATATCCGCGGCCATATATACAAAAAAAAAAGGTCGTACCCGGATTCGAACTGGGGTTGGTCGGATCAAAACCGACAGTGATAACCACTACACTATACAACCGTAACTTATAGATTACATGCTAATTTGATTTAATTTGAGCCCCAGTTCTGAATCACTTTGCGGCTGTGCGGCTGTGCGGATATGTGGCCTATTTTTCAAATTAATATATGTATTTTTACTATCACTATATAACTTCAATCGATTATATTGATTAAAGATTTAAACAATATCAACTTCAATATATAGTATAAACTAAAAAAGCCAATAATAGAAACGAACTATTCAAACATTTAAATATTTATCAGCATGAGAATTGTATCTAGCACCAACAAAATTTAGTTTAGAAATTCTTAAATTTATATCATTAAATTCATCATCAGATAATTCAACAATTGTATTATTTTCATGATTTCTTTCAGGTTTAGATGATGAAGGAATTGGAATAAATTTAGCATATTTATTTGGAAAATCATTATGTTTTCTAATCCAAGATAAAGCAATTTGTGCATTTGTTGCATTTTTCTTTAAAGCATATTCAGAAACTAAATCAACAACTTTTAAATTATTTTTAATTGTATCTTCATTATTAAATCTATCAAAAAACATTCTTAAATCATTTTTTGGTATATCATTAAGTGATTTAATTGAACCAGTTAAAAACCCTCTACCTAATGGAGAATAAGCAATAATTGGAATACCTAATTTTTTACAAATATCATTTGAACCATTAGTTAAAGGTTCTAAAGACCACATTGAAAATTCAACTTCAACACAAGAAATTGGATAAATTTTATTAGCTCTTTCAATCGTATCACCTTTAACTTCAGATAATGAAATACCACCAATTTTACCTGATTTAATAAATGGAACAATAGATTCAATAACTTCTTCAATTGAATGATTTAAATCCATTCTAGCAGGTTCAAATAAATCAATATAATTATTTGGAAAATAAGAAATAATATTTTCAATTGATTTTTTAATATTTTCAGGTGAATTATCAGGAGATAAAGTACTTGGATCAACAGCACCTTTAATTGATATAATCATTTTTGATCTATTTTCAGGATATTTTTCAAAATATTCTTTTAAATATTCTAAATTTAAAAGTGGATTTACATTTGCCATACCATAAAATTCACCACCATTAAAGAATTTAACACCATCATTAATTGCATTATTAATAGTTTTAAAAGCTTGCTCTTTTGGAACTGGAGTTGGAGTCCAAGTTAATGACATTAAACCATAACCAGTAGAACCTTCGACAGAAATTTTAGAAGTAGTAGACATATTTTTTAGTTTATAATTGTACTTTATTGATTGAAAACACAAGACATGATAAATTAAAGATGATTTATGGTCCTTTTATATATAAGTAGTTTCTTTTGATCTCAAATTCTCAATCTAGGAAATAGGGATTTAATCGTAATCCCCGAGCGTGCGCCAACCAATCGAACTATCTCCGGCTTACGTAACGAGGGGAGTTACTCAAACTAAAACTAAAACTAGCACAACTATCAGAATGCAAAATGGGATATCGATGAAACCATGAATTAGGATAACACCACTGTGGTAATTAACTTAGCACGGATTACAGCTAGTAACACTACATTCCCATCCACCGCCAGCTCAATTCCGATCATTTGAATTTCATTTCGAAATCCGCAGTTTCTCAGCAAAAATTAATTTTGAAAATTGTGGTCGTATGTTATTGACTTCTCCTACTACTGGATCTTTTTTTTTCTACTTCAAATAGTCATATATCACTCAAATCATGTCATATACTCACCCTTTACCAGTTCTAAAAGACTATGATGTCTCTGAAAAAACTGGGTTTTTACCAGAAGAGTTGCCTTTAGAACAACTACCTTCTTATTATGATCCTTGGGAAAAAATTACTAAAGTTATTCCTGCTTTATTATTAACAAAAAGAATTAGATCTGTGGTTGATAAACTACCTCTATTAACTACAGATCATTTAAAATCTGAATCAGAGTTTAGAAGAGCTTATTCAGTTTTAAGTTTTATTGCACATTCTTATATTTGGGGAGTTAATGAACCTTCAAATAAATTACCTGAGTCTATTGCTAATCCTTGGATTAAAGTTTCTGATCATTTAAGATTACCTCCAATTGCAACTTATGCTGGTTTATGCCTATGGAATTATAAATATATTTTACCTGATTTTGAAAATGATAATGATGAAGAAGAGGAAGAAGATAGTTTTTTAAATAATATTCAAACTATTACAACATATACTGGTTCATTAGATGAAAGTTGGTTTTATTTGGTTAGTGTTTACTTTGAATATGCTGGTGCACCAGCAATTACATTAGGCTTGAATATAATTGAAAATTGTAGAAAAAATAAGCCTGATTTAGTTATTGAAGATTTAAAAAAATTAGCTGAATTAATTGATCATTTAGGTTCAGTTTTAATGAGAATGGAAGAAATGTGTGATCCTCATGTCTTTTATTTTAAATTAAGACCTTATTTAGCAGGTTGGAGAAATATGCAAGATGCTGGTTTAGAAAATGGTGTTTATTATGGAAATGAATCAAAACCAAGAGTTTATTCAGGTGGTTCAAATGCCCAATCTTCTTTAATTCAAACTTTAGATTTAATTTTAAATGTTGATCATCATTCAACTGGTGAAACTAATAATAATAATAATGGAGAAAACCCATTTATGAAAGAAATGAGAACTTATATGCCTGGTAAACATTCTGATTTTTTAATTCATTTATCAAAAGTTAATATTATTCGTGATTATGTTACTAAAAATTCAAATTTACATCCTGATTTAATTTTAGCTTATGATGCAAGTGTTGCTATGTTAAAATGTTTCAGAGATAAGCATATTCAAATCGTTACTAGATATATTATTATTCAAGCTCAAAAATCAAAATCAATGGGTTCTTCTACTACAAAGACTTTAAGAGCGGGTTTATCAAAATCAAGTTCTTCTGCTACAAAATCTGATAAAGAATTAAAGGGTACAGGTGGTACTTCATTATTACCTTTCTTAAAACAATGTAGAGATGAAACTGGTAATGTTGCAGCTGGTGGTTGGGGTAAAAGAATACTTACGAGTAAATCTTCTTCAATTAAATCTTCTAAAAAATCACCAGAAGTTTTACAACAAAAACCAAAATCAAATTTTGTTGGTTTAGCTGGTCAATGGAAAAATGATGATAATGAAACAGCAACAGGTCATTGGTGAGTTTTTAATAATTGCATTCTATTAAAACAAAAACAAAAAACATTTTTTAATTTGTATTTTCTTTCTACTTTATTATTCTCTGGATTATTTATTATTAATTATTCTTTTTTATTTCATTTCTTGTGTACTTTAATTATGGCTTATGATTCTCCGAAAAAAAAAAATACAAACTTCAACTCTGGTATTATAGTATAAGTATAATGAATGAGTTAGTTTATAATTAAGTACGTGGTTATATATACTTGGTGAGATAAAGGTGAAAACTGTAATTAAATAAGGATAAATTGGAGCAATGTAACATTAATGAAATTTATATAGGCAAAACAAACCAAAACGAAACAAAAACTGTTAGAACAAAAAGCAAATTAAAAGGGGGGATTAACGTAAACAAATAAACAATGTACGTATATATGTACTATTCAAAACAAATCATAATAACAGAGAAAATAAAGAACAAGGCAAAAAAAGTCAATTAAAAAAGTAAATTTTGGAGAAGAAATTTGAAACGTAAACTTCTGATATAATGTATTTATATAAAGAAAATAATAATAGTGATTATAATAATAATAATGATGACATTAAAATATGATGGAAAATTAATAATAAATAGTTTACATCTCTAATTTAATTATAATTTAGAAAACAATACTGTAGTCATAAATCATGGTAATGGTTCAAAAGTAATACGACCTGTTCTATCATAATATGATCTATTTCTAATATGTCCATCAAGTTTTTTATAATTTTCAGATAATTGATGACCAATTTCAATTTTTTCTTGTAATGTAATATGTGAATCTTCTTTATTTGTTGATTCAATCCATTCAATTGTTTTTTGAATGAATTTTTCAATTAATTCTTCTCTTTCCTTTTCTAAAACTTCCTGAGTTTTAGGATTTAAATCTAATTTACCATTTTGTGATTCTGTTGGTTCTAAATAATCATAAGTCCCATCATCTTTACCGCCTAATTCTTTTGGAATATACTCTAAATCAATAACTTTATTCAATTCACTGATATTTTTAGTGAACACAATTTTAGATGCAACAACTGGATCTAACCAATTCTTAACAATATTCCAAATACCACTAAATAGCCATGGAGCTTTATGAATGAATAAAACACCTAATGATTCAGGATAATGAGCTTCAAAGGCACCTGTAATAAATTTAACAGCTCCATAATCCATATTAGACATAGTAAATCCAGTTAAATCAAACAGAACTGAACATGAATCAACTGGTTCGGTAATTAATAATCTAGCATATTCAATCACTAATAATGTAAAGTTTTGAATATCTTGTTCAGATAAGAGTTTAGGTTGATGATATCTTGGTCTAATATACACAACTGGTCTATTACTTTTATCGTGACCTCTAATAACACAAATTCCAGCTCTGAATTGATCTAAAACTCCTTTTCTTCCTTCTTGAAGTAGGCCTAATTCACTATTCATTAGTAAGCTATCAACTTTAGTTTCATATTCTCTCCATTTTAATGTCTTAGCTAACATTAATAATGATTTATCAACATCCCATTTTCTAGCTCTAACAAATCTTAAAATTAAATTATCAGGTGAATCATGTCTTAAGAATTTCCAAATTGATCCTTTTAATTCTTCTGAATTTAGATCTTTCAGTGCATCATGAACTTGTAAATCAGTTTTTAATAAAACACAAGGATCAGTTCCAGATAATAGAGGAATAGATTTTTCTAGTGATTTCTTTCTTGTATGAGAAGATTTCTTAAATTTACCCATTAAACCTTTCTTCTTACCATTGGTTATTGCTGAATCGATCGAATTAACAGTACTTTTTCTAGTTGGAACTCTTGAAATTGAAGGAGGAGTAACAGTATAACCACAGAAATGTAAATAATACATCCAAACTTCTTTTAAAACACGTTCTTGATCAGGGGTCAAAGTTTCCACTCTACCCGGTGGAATATTTGTTGAATTGGTGGTGGTGGTTGGAGACATCTTTTGTTAAAGGGCTTAAAAACCTAAGATTTGGGAATCTGGAAAGTGAAAAGAAACAGGTTGCAATAAAAACGTTTAGCAAAAACACAAAAGATTCTGGAAGCAATAGGTTTATAAGAAAATCCTGGAAATGCTAGCTCATCGTACCCAATTTTCACCAATTGCTAAACAAACAAATGAAAATACAGAGGCGCAGCAAGTGGCGCCGCGAAGTGGCGCAGATACAACAAATATCTTGTCGTGGTATTACTACTATATCTATTTACTATTCATCCATTCTCTTGATTCCTTCATAATTCACAGCTTCATCACAAAGCAGACTCAAGCAGCCAGCTCTTTGCGAATTCATGATCAATGTCTCTCTCTCCATGTTCAAAACATCAGTCAACAACTCTCCATTTTCATTCTTAGATAGACCGGCTAAGAGATATCCAACTAATGAATCACCTGCCCCAGTAACACTTTTAACATCCTCTTGTTCCACCTTAAGACCTGGAAAATGTTGAATTAAAACACCTAAATCATGTCTTCCGGTATTAATCATCGTAAAGTCAGAATATGTTTTTAATGCCGATTTGAAATTGAAAGTATAAGGATTAATAGCAGGTTCCAATGAACTTATATTTTCTATTATTTGAACAAGTAACAACCCATTCTTACTATCCTTTATTAGAATATTGGGTAAGTATGGTAATAATCTAAATGCTCTTTGGAAAACACCTTTCTTCAAATATTCAGAAATTAATGGAATTTTACGTGATGCTGATTCTAATTGATTTCTTATTCTTGAATCAAAACTTAATGTATCTAAAACCGGAAACCAATTATCTAAATCATCAAATTTGTCATTTTTATCAAATGAGTCAAAAATAGTATTCAATTCTGAAATTGTAGGTGTAATTAATTCAATATTATGATTAGGAAAACAATTTAAATTTAATTGAGCTAATTTACTAGCCTTTATAATAGAAGTTGGCTCATAAATAGTTTTGAATCCCATTTTAGATGCTTGTGATATCACTGTTTCCATTAATTTAACAGATATATTAGAATCAAATAAAACATATCTTGGTTGATATTTTGATAAACTTTCAATAATATGATCACAAGGAATTCTTTCAACTATATCCATATCTGCACAAGCCAATAATAATTCACCATATATATTATGCATTGAAGTATATTGAGCAGTTTTGTCATCTTCCATATTTAAAATACCTTGTTTTGGTAAACCTAACTCTTCAAATTTTTTACTAATAGTTAATCCAGCAGCATCCGAGTCATTAATAGCGGAGACAAACAATATATTCCCATTTGTGTTGACTGCACTTGAAGCTAATGCAATATTGAATCCAACACCACCTATTGATTGATGAGTTTTACCAGGATTTGAATCTCCTAATTTAGGGTTCTCAGATGATATTATACATGTAGAATCTAATGCAACAGAACCAACGACCGCAGCTGTAACGTTTTCTAATCTGTTTCCTTGTTGATAATTTTTCTTTTCTTGGTTATCCTGTTTATTTTCTATTATTGGTGTCGTTGGAGAAGAAATTGAAGAATCAACCGTAGCTTGGTTAATCTAAAAATAAGTTATATATTTAGTTAGTAAATAATATATGTTTAGAAAAACAATTAAAAATAGTATTTATTTACTTACTTTTCCTAACTTCAAGTCACTTAAAGCTTTAGCTATCTTAGCACCTGAAATTGCATTATTTTTAACAAAATCAACGTTACATTTAACACTAACCCCATTAGTTTTCTCATTAATTCTACCTAATAAAAATGGGGTTATATTCTTACCTGAAATACCTAACTGTTTAGCTTCAAGTAAAGCTTGTTCAATAACAGCATTAATAAACTTTTCTGGTAAAGCAACATCAATTGGAGCAGGGATACAAAACATATAACCGTTTTGTAAGTTCATTATATATTTACCATTGTATATCATTCTGGCTGCATCATTATAATTATTAAAAGTAAAAGGGGATTCAACACCAGAATCTCTTGTATAAAACCCAGGAACGTTCAATTTATTATTACCATTTGGAAAATTTCCATCATTAAAAGTTGAAACAGGAACTCCTTTAGTTTCCAAATACTCCATTGTTCTTCTAACATCTAAAATTGATTTAGGACCTGAACAAATAACAGAAACCGAAGTTTTAGATAATTCATCTAAGTCTGCTGAAATATCAAAAATCTCAGTTCTATCAACACCACCCATGCCGCCAGTTGCAAACACATCAATTCCTGCTTTATGAGATAAAATCATTGTAGATGCAATAGTAGTACCCCCAGTTATACCATAAGTCATTACATAAGGAATATCTCTTCTTGAAACTTTATGTCTAGGATTAGATTCATCTTGATTATTGGCTAATATTTCTAAATCTTCATTTGATAAACCAACTTTTGGGATCCCATTTATAAACCCAATTGTAGCTGGAATGGCTCCATTTTCTCTAATTAAATTTTCAACTGTTTGAGCCATTTCAATATTTGCAGGATAAGGCAAACCATGTGATATAATTGTACTTTCTAATGAAACAACAGGACTCTTATCATTAACCGCTTGCTTAATTTCTTCTGAAATGACTAAATTTGGCGTTGTTGACAATCTTCTTAAACCTTTGTGTGAGCATGATAAAAGATTTCTTATGGTATTTGATTGAATCTTGAGCATAGTACGTATTTTATAAAATCTCTGATAGAGCTAGTTCTTGTTAACTTCCACTGTAGCCTGTAGCGACTTGAAAAAAAACATCTACACTACGTAGTACGTATATCATTTTTAGGATTTTTTTACTTAATTTTTTTTAATAATTTAAATGAATTTATTAGAAAATATTTAGAACAGAATACAGTATATAAAAATATCAATCTTTCTTTTTTTCCTTCACTTTTTCATTCTTTGAGCCAACAAATAGACCTTTTAAACTAAAGAAGATCAGTTTTAGGAAATCAAAAAATACTAGGAAAAAGATTAAAAGAAATGCAAGAGCAATAAAAACAGAATTGTCTAAAATGAATTGTTTATTGTTTGATAATGATATAACTTCTTTTTTGTCTTCATCAAATCTATATAATGATTTATCTTTATTGATACGTTTAACTTTCTTTTCGTTCCAGGTCTCATCATGTTTAGGATCAGAATCAGGTCTTGCATCTTTAGCCCACATACCTTCTGGAATTGTACCATCATCTTTTCTCTTGTTAGCTCCTAAATTTCTTTCTTGACTTGGATTACGTTCAAATTCATAATATCTTGATTTATCAAAAATAGTTATATCTGGGAAAATCATATTCTTAGCTGATCTCATTTTATTTCTTAGTTGTAAAGGAATGGCTTTAGGATCATTTGGTAAATCATGAATTTGGATGATATTACTAGGATCATTTAATATATCTAAATCAACATCTTGATATGTTTTTGTTGTATATAAAACTGTAAAATTTGGAGTTGGAAATTTTCTAACTATTCTTTTTAATAAATAATCAAATTGATTTAATTTTTCAATTCTTTCTTCTTGTGTTAAATCATCCGTTAATCCTGTTAAGTTCAACTTAATTAATCTTTTTCTAGTATCAATATATTTTGGAACTTCATCTTCATCATCATTATTAACTTCATAAATTTGAACATTACAATGAATCCTTAAAGTTCTGACAAATGAATCTATATCAACTGTATTTAAATTTGATTCATCGTCAACAATAATATTTGGCATACTTATTATTGTACTTGATTTTGTTATAGAATTTCGTAAGAATTCATAACTTTGAAAATTTTGAAAATCTTCAATTTTTAAACCTGGAAGATTAACTATAATGTACGTGTCAGAAAGACATGCTTCAAAAGTGGATTTGACTATATGATTTGCTTCTTCTGGCGTAAATGGCGATTGTTCTGAATGTGGTAAAGATGATTTTAAAGATGGAACCAAGTTATATGAAGCCAATAATGCAGGTAATGTCTTTGAACAAACTGCCAGTTGAATAAATAAAAGAGAAATTAAACATTTTACCAATGAAAGCATATTCTATTGTTATTTCAAGGGTATTAGTTGCAAAGTATGAAGATAAAGGAAGAAAAACTAGGAACACTCTGTTCTCTCTGCTCTTAATATTTCTTGAAATTTCTCTTCTGTTCACGCGTTTTTTTTTATACTGTTAAATGCTTTGATTTTACTTATTTTATTACTCGAACAACTAATTAAAAGAAATATATAAAAAGTTCATTTATTAAATAAATACTAGTGTATGCTAGAAAACTTAATCATCTAAACCATCAACTAAAATTGTAGATTCTAATTCAGAATAATGTTCAAAGAAACTTTCAAATAAATTAACTAATAATTCAATATCTTTAGTACCACAAGTTTCTCTTATCGAATGCATACTCAATTGTGGATTACCTAAATCTAATGTTCTAACACCTAGTTTAGCACTAACCATTGGACCTATAGTTGAACCACAAGGTGAATCATTACGAACAACAAATAATTGTAATGGAGTTTTAGATAAAGTACCGATTCTTTTCAATAAAACAATACCAGCAGAGTTAGTGACATATCTTTGACTTGCATTGACTTTGATGACTGGACCTTCATTTAATCTTGGTTTATTGAAAGCTTCATAATTTTCAGAATAGTTTGGATTAACACCATGAGCCATATCAGAAGAAATGATAAAAGATTTAGCCATTGCTGTTAAGAAATAAGAAGAAGGTAATTCTGATTTTAAATCAACTTCGGGATTGGCTGTTACTCTAGTTAATCTTTCTAAAATATTTGGTAAGAAAGATGAATCTGCACCTTGAGCAGATAATGAACCAATTTCTTCATGATCAAATAAAGAAATCAATTGAATACCTGATTGTTTTGGTAAAGTGGATACAGAATTAATAATACCTTGTGTTGCACAGTAACAAGTAACTTGGTTATCTAATCTTGGAGAAAAAATAAATTCATCTTTTAAACCACCAATACACGAAGCTTGTGTATCGTATAAAATTAATTCAAAATCTTCAATTTGAGAGACTTCGACAGATAATTGTTTAGCAATTAAATCTAGTAATTCTTTATTGTGTCTTTCAATAACTGTTTTAACCGAATGGAATTGTTCATCTGATAATGGTGTACCATCACAACAACCTGCTTTATGTTCTTTATGTTCATCATCTTTTTCTAATTTTGAAGGAGTTGAAGATTCCAAACCAGCAACAGGTTTAAATTGAGTTTCTTTATTAAATTCAAATTTAACGTATCTATCTTTACTTAAATGAATGGCTAAAGTTGGGATTCTTAATAATGGTTTATCAATCTTAACTAATTTTGAAACCAAATTTCCAGTAGTAGGATCAGTAACAAAGACTCTACCAGCAACACTTAAATCACGATCAAACCAAGTATGCCAAATACCACCACCATAAGTTTCGACACCAATTTGAATATAACCTTCTTTTGATTGTTTTGAAATTGGTTTAATTCTTAAAACAGGAGAATCAACATGACCACCAACTATGGCAATACCATTACCAGGTTGATATTCACCACCAATGGTAAATGCAATAATTGATGAAGCATTTCTAGTAACAAAATATTTGGAATTCTTTTTGATTTTTCCAGCCCAATTAACACGTTCAGAAAGTTCCAAGAAACCAGCATCTTTTAATTGTGATTTAACAGTACGGACGACATGATAAGGGGTTGGAGAAGCATTGACGAAGTCAACAAATCCTTGAGCTTGTTTGATGTAAGTGGACATTGTTCTGGATATAGTTTTGCAAGAAAGAAACATGCACTACAGAGAGATATTGTGAAAAAAAGTGGAAAAAGTTGTGGAATAATGTTGTTGATGAGCTGATAAGAAGCCGAGCGAACACAAGGTTTAGGTAGTCAATGTCAATGGTCATCAGACTCAACAGCAACATAGCTTGTAGCATGAAGAAGGTAAGTATACTCCAATGTCTTGCTACTGTTACGTTACGTTACTGGTACGTGCATTCATGATACGAAATTGGGAAGCCTAATGTGGTGTGAGTTCACTCAATTCAAATCCTGCTTTTGTTTGATCCAAACAAGTTCAAACACTTTCTCCAATTCTATGTTTTCTTTTCCTTTTTCTAAAAGATTTTAAGAGAATCTCCAGTCATATAAGCCATGTCAACCTTAACTGTTACTGATGCTAGTGAGACTGCTAGAACTCATCCTCTTACGAATCGTTTACTTTCCACTTTACCAGAGCCTGAAGGTACAAAATTAGTTAATATGTTAGCAAAGCAAGAACCTGATGATAAGTTTATATCTAAGCCAAGTTTCCCTCATCCAGGTTATGATACTCAACAAATGTATGAAGTTCAATTTGAACATAGACCTCCTGTTACATTAACAGATTATATTGCATTAGGATTCATGAGATTTTTAAGAACATCATTTGATTGGTTTACAGATTATAAAGAACCAAGAGATCAAGAACATCAAATTGCAATTGCCAATAGTTCACATAGAATGACTCCAGATAAATGGTTAGCTAGATTTATTGTTTTAGAAAGTGTTGCTGGTATACCTGGTAGTGTTGCTGCATTTTTAAGACATTTACATGCTTTAAGAAGATTTAAAAGAGATAAAGCTTGGATTGAAACATTATTAGATGAAGCTTATAATGAAAAAATGCATTTGTTAACATTTCTTAAGATTGCTAAACCAACTTTATTTACTCAAATTTTATTATATTTTGGTCAATATTTATTTTGTGTTTGTTTCTTCTTTGTTTATTTAATTTATCCAAAGGTTTGTCATAGATTTGTTGGTTATTTAGAAGAAGAAGCAGTTAGTACCTATACTAGATGTATTACAGATATGGAATTAGGTTTATGTCCAGATATTTCTAATATTGAAGTTCCTCAAATTGCTAAAGATTATTGGAATATGAATGATAATTGTACATTTTATGATCTAATTCAATATATTAGAGCAGATGAAGCTAAACATAGAGAAGTTAATCATACATTTGCTAACTTAAAATCTCATGGAGTTGATAGAAATCCATTTGCTTTAAATGTTGATGAATTTGATAAACCTCAACCTTCAAAAAGTTTAGAAAATCATAGAGGTATTGGTTGGGATCGTGATGATTTATTTTTGTAGTTTTTATTTTCAAATTTCAATTCTTTGCTTTATTAATTATTTCATATATGCTGTATTTTTATTTTTATATATTCTTTTTTTTGGGTAGCTAGCTACATATAGGTCAAATAATAAATTGGTTATGGTGTTTATATTTAATTGTATTACTCGGAATTCTATTCCGTATTCCGACTTTGCTGTCAAATATGCACTGAAGAATCCGGCCGCTGGATTGAGCGCGAGCTCACAAGAAATGTCGCGTACATTTTGATACCAACCGCGAGCACCAGTTAATCCAGCTCGCGGACAGT
The DNA here is from genome assembly GCA_030572235.1 of Ambrosiozyma kamigamensis. Classification (NCBI taxonomy): domain Eukaryota; kingdom Fungi; phylum Ascomycota; class Pichiomycetes; order Pichiales; family Pichiaceae; genus Ambrosiozyma; species Ambrosiozyma kamigamensis. The sequence goes on from JAJLZM010000351.1 coordinate 16,717, forward strand.
TTCGGTCGAGACACCGCACCGCGAGTCGAGGCGTGTGTCCGCGGGCTCCAATGCCGAATCCGGTGTTTCGATCGATCGAAAATAAAAATAATTTGACTTATATTAAACCCTGGATTTTCCAGTTTTTTTTCTCAGCTACGTTACGTGTATAATTTTTGTTGACTTATAACTTGTTTTTTTTTACCACGTATACGTACAGTTATATTAACTAAAATAATTATTACTTCTTCAACAACTAGCTATATAGCTGCAACTTGTCATGATAAATTGCGTGATCAATAATTTGATTCATTTATATACTCGATTAATTGATATGCATTGAATTGAAATGGCTGGTATTTTAATTGTGATAACTTGATAGAATAAATCACCAAAGTTAAGATACGAAGATATGAATATATTAATTAATGAGAATTATTGAATATCATGCAGGGTATAAAAGGAACTCTTTTTCCCCTCCATATCGATATCTATAGCTGTACATAAATTTTAACCCTTAATTTGATTACTGTACAATTAATTACAATTATATATTTATAAGGTTGTCTGCATGCTTACTTATTTGCTACAGTATATGTTGTTTTATTGTTGTTAATTGTTACTTATAATTATAATTTACTAGCTTTGACCATGCAATTGCAAAAATATATTTAAAATCTGAATCCACCAATCATTTTCATTTCATTTAATTACTTATACTAAAAGATATTTTTTATATTAAAATAAATTGGATTGATAGATATATGAATTATAGTTAATTTATATTTATTCAGTTAATTAATTAATAATATAAAATATAAAAATAAAAAAAATAAAAAAAAAATATAAAGGTTTATCCAATGCTTTGACTCCACCAACCAAATTTTTTATCATGAAATACTTATTCAACTCAAGAATAAGTTACTTTCACGATATATCTGATACCATTCCTACCGTCTTTTGTTAACTTAACCACGTTGAGTAAGGTGTCAACATTGTGAAAACACACTATTTGAATTGATTCAGACTATAATAATTGTATAATTTATATGTGTTAATTTTAATTTAATAAATAACGTTATACGTATATGTTGACTAGTAAAAGTATTACGCTATGGTATATAACTCAGTTTGGTATAGTTCATTTAATCAATTGTAAAACTTGAATGTAATTAAATAACCATAATGATATCAACCTAGCTAGAGCTGCTGCTATAGTCTACTAGGATTGAATTATAAGAATGAGTGAAAGAAAGACATATTGGATATCAGTGGTTGCAAATCACCAAATAACACTGGACAACCCAAGATTGGGATATGGAGGGAGTCAAAAATGAAATATAAAGGATAAAACTTTTAAAAAGGATAAAGAAAAGTATCCTACATGCACACAGTTGAACAAATTTCTCAATTCGTCGTAGCCGGAGATGGTGCATGGCATGATCAGGACTATAACGGCGTGCAAACGCACAAAAACTACTCCGGCCGACTATCAACGTACAAAGTAATATATACAATTGCCACTGGCTCCAATCAATAGGATCTAGATTCTGGTTATCGATCGAGTAAGTAAGAGATCGAATTAAGGAAATTTAAGGGCCTTGAAAGGTTTTAAAACTGTTTCGATCGAGTTGGTTTACTAATAAGCCTCAGAGCCACCAGAGGCTCGCGGCGCTGCAGTTTAGAATGCTTCGTGTGGTCCTGCGGCTGCTTTCCAATCGTTATCAAATTACATACAGTACAACTATTATAACTTTCTTAAAACTTCTTTTTAGGATTAATGAGTTAAGAATCAACACTTGATATACAGTTTATACAATTTAATTGTTAATACTTTTAAAGGTAGGAAGCAGTTCAGTTACCGATACCGATTTCAATTTCAATTTCAATTTCCGGAATAATTTCAAAGCACAATTATTTAAATTTTTCCGATTTAATCATTTTTTCAATTTTGTGCCAACTTTCAACTTCATATTGATTATAAAACTAGCTATAGATTATATCGATATATCGATATTTCAAATATTTAGAAATGATCATTCATAGAATATCAATACTTTTCTTATTCTTTTTATCAAATTTAATTCTTGCAAATAATGAAGAATATTTCCCATTAACAAAATATAATAAATTACAAGCATGTTATAAAATTATTAATTCAGATATTTTAAATAAAGAATCAATATTTAAATATCCAATATTTGAAAATTTGAAATCAGAGATTAATATAACTTTACCAATTAATTCAATTAAATATAATAAAAATTTAATTATTAAATCAATTTTAATTTCAAATAATGATTTAAAAAAAATTAAATTAAATAAAATTTTTAAATTTTGTGATGAATATTCATATGATGAAATGTGTCCAATAATACAATCATCATTAACTAATGATAATGAATTAATTCAATTAAATGAATTAATCGATTTAAAATTAAATGATCAATTAATTATAAATCAAAATTTAAAAGTTAATAGTGCTGATAATGAAGAAATTACATTTATAAATTATCCAATTGATGAATCTGGTATTTATTGTTTTAGATATGAATCAATTAATGGTCCAACTAAAATTAATAATAATAATCATGATTTAAATTATAATACAATTGTTTTAAATTTTCAAAATTCATTTGGTTATTTAAATTTATTTGATTATTTACATAAATTATTAAAATCATTTTATTTATTTTTAAGTTATTTTATTTTATTAATAATATTTAGTTATTTTAAAATATATAAACAACAACAATTTAAACAACAAAAGAATTTTAATTCAATTCAATTTAAAATTTTTAATTATTTATTAATTATTTCAATTAATTATTTTATTAATTTTTTTAAATATTTTAAATTAAATAAATTTAATTATAATTATTTTAATCAATTTAAAATATTTAATTTAATTTTAATAATTTTAACAATTTTTTTAAATTTATTAATAATTTATAATTTAATTTTATTTTCAATTAATTATAAATTTAAAAACAATAACAACAATTTACCAAAATTACCAAAATTAATTTTAATTTTAATTTCAATTGAATTATTAATTTATGATTTAAAATTTAATACAATTTGGTTACCATTTGAATTTCAAAAAAATCAATTTTTTTTAAATCAATTAATTTATTATCAATTAATTTTAATTTTAATTTATTGTTCATATTCAATTTTTAAACAACAATTACCAATAATTATATTTAAAAAAATTAAAATTTCTTTATTTTTAATTTATTTATTAATAATTTATTATTTTATTTCATTTAAAATTCAACAATTAAATAGATTAGATGGTATTATTAGTTCAATTTCTTCTGAAATATTTTGTTTTTTAATTACTTTAATTATTTGTTATATTTGGAAAGATGTTAAAATTAATAATGAAAATACAATACCTGTATAAATATTTAATATTTAGATTAGATTTTTTGTTTAATATAGAGATATAATTTTAGAAGAAAAGATATAGAATAAAGATACGTAGAATATAAAAAAAAAGTAATAAAAGTAAATGAATCAATCAATTCTTTCATAACATGAATATAATAATTTATAATCAAATTTTAAATCATAAACAATTTTATCAATTCTTTTATAATTAATTATATCATAATCAATTAAATTTTTAAAACAATTTGAAAATTGATTATTTAAATTTAATTCTTCAGTATGAACAAAACAAAATTTTTTTGGTTTTAAAATATTTAAAACATTATTCATTATATTAAATCGATCACAATTTGGTAAATTAGTTTCAAATGATGCATATGACCAACCAATTTCAGGTGTTATATGTAATGTATAATAAAATTTATCATTAATTATTGAATTTGATGAAAATCCACATGGTTTAAATGCAAATGAATCATGTTTTGATGATTTAATAAATTTTTTTGGAATTACATTATTTAAATTTGATAATTTCATCATTTTTAATCCAATTTTATGACCATAATCTTCTTCATCTTCATTTATTAAATCTTCAGTTTTATTATAACTTGATAATTGAAATTGTAATGTTTGAATTGGATCTAATTCAGTCATTAACATTTCAAATGTTTGATCAACATTATCATTATTAATATTATTATCATCAATTGAATTTGATCTTGAAGTTATTGGTGATAAAGGATACAAAAAAGAAGAAGTAGAAATTGGATGATAAGATTTAATTGATTCATCATTACCATTTAAATATAAATACCAATGATCATTTGATAAATCACCAACTATATAAGATTTTGAAGTTGAAATTGGAAAAATTTTATTTAAAAAATTTAATTCATTTGACCAAGATTGATGAATTTGATTTTGTTTATTTGGAAACATAAAACTTCTTCTTGAATAAAAGATTCTATAAATATTATTAAAATTGATAAAATTATAATTACAATAATTAATTAATAAATCTAATAATTTTGATAAACAAAATAAAGTTGTTGTTGTACCACAAGTTTTTAAAATCATTTTATGTGGGAAAATAAATAATGAAGATTCAGATAATAAATAAGAATCGAATTCAATTGAAGAAATTTTTGATAAAATTTTACAATTAACTAAATCTAACATTTCTTGAATTTTATAAACTGGAATTGATCTTAAACCATTTTTTGGGAAATTTTCAGGAAATTGATTAATATTTGGATAAAACCAAATTTCTAATAATTTTTCAGGACCTTCAAAAGCATTAGTTGAATCTAAATTAACAGATAAATCATGATTAATAAAATCAGGTTCAGATTCAGGATCTGGAGTATGTTGTTGTTGTTGTTGGAATGACATTGTTTTAATAGTTTCTTTTTTTTTTTCAAATTTTGATAATCAAAAGAGAAATTCGACTTATAACTTGACTAAATTATAGTAACACAAACGAAAAAAAAACTTGTAAAGTAAAAGATATGAATAATAATAGGTTAAAAACTTTACAATAAAAAAACCCCAAACGTTGCTAGTTTTGGTGTTATAATAAATAAATAAATAAATAAAAAGTAGATGGATTGATAAATAAATGTATTAAGTTTTGTATTTCTTTAATTGATTGAACAAAAACTTATAAATTGATTTTAATTAAAATTATCTTGGTTTAGCAGGTTTATTGAATCTAAATGCTAATTCCTTTGGCATACGCTTTGCTTTGGGGAAAGAGAGGATAATATGGAAAGTAGAGGTGAGCTAACTAACTTGGTATTGATATTAGTTAGGATGAATTGGGACTGTATGAGCTTGTTGTAGTGAAAGTTGAAGAAAAAAGGAGAAAAATTTGCTTCATTTTGTTCATTGTTTTGAGAGAGAAAAAAAACAAGAAAATTGACTTCTGAGAAGAGAGCTGATTGGCTGGAAAAGAGGAGGTTGTGCAGGGTGTTTGCGATAGTGGAAATAAAGAAAACGGGATAAGTAGAGGTGGATTAGAGCCAGAACAGGCTGAAATCAGCAGGAAACAGAGTGTTGAACCACAGTGGTGGGAGGTTCAAACAGACAGCCAATCAGAGAGCAGCTGGCTGGCTGACAGAGAGAGCTAACCGCGGTGTAAGAAACCGTGCACCAGAAAGCGATATTCCGAGATTATAAATTAAACCGTGCACCAGATAATAATGATTCCGAGATGCGGACAAATGCGGAACATTCCAAGATTTTAATTCTTGGAACTGGTAAGTTGTAACCTATACTAAAAAGTACTGTAGTACTGTGCTAGCTACTGGAAATACTGGAAATATACTAGCTGTAAGTAATGACACAGATGAATCTGAGATGATACGTAGTATTGACTCGTATATGGATGTCTTCTCCACTTCTCGGACTTTCTCCTCTTTCCTTAGACCCTTATAGAAAGAACCCTGATTATTGTTCCTTACGTAATATCAGCTACCATGCATGATTAATTTGACTTGATTTTCTGATTTTCAATTACAGAATGTAAATTTGTGGGGAATATAATCTACTATATTGTGTAATTTGTGTTAATACTTACGATTCTGTCATGCGATGCTATTGTTGGTTTTTGCATCTATGTATCCTTTCACCTAGCTTATTACTATAAAAACTGAGTAATTTCCTTATTTTCTTTTCTCTCTTTTCTTATCTATAATATAACTTAATTCGACTTTCTTTTCTTTCTTTAGTAAAGATGACTACTAATTCAATTCATTCAAATATTTCTTCTGTTTTAACTGATGAAAAAGATGATGATCAATTTCAACAACCAAAAACATTTTTAAATAAAAAATCAAATAATAATTATAATTTCTTTGATAAATTTAATTATAATAAAGATAATTCTCCTCCTGAAATTTACAATAAAACTTTATATTTTTCAATTTTAGTATTTGGTATTCTTGGTTTAGCTCGTGGTTTAGATGAAGGTGTTGTTTCAATGACTTCACAAAAATCTTTTATTACTCAATTTGGTTTAGCTGATCCAAATAAAACTGATACTCAATTAGATAATTTAAAATCAAATATTAAATCAATGGTTCAATTAGGTTCAATTGGTGGGGCTTTATCTGCAATTTTTACTTGTGAAAAATTTGGTAGAGTTAGAACTTTACAAATTTCTTGTATATTTTGGATTATTGCTGTTATTATTGAAATTACTTCAAAAACTGTTGGTCAATTATACTGTGGAAGATTTTTAGAAGGGTTTTTAGCTATTGGCCCAACTGTTGTTGCTGGTCCTGTTTATCTATCTGAAGTTTCTCCAAAATCAATTAGAGGTTTAAATAATAGTTTATTTGCTGGTTCTGTTTATCTTGGTATTATGTTAGGTTATTTTGCTAATTATGGTACTGCTTTAAATATTTCTAATTCAAATAATAATCAATGGATTATACCAAATGTTTTAAAAATTATATTTGCTGGTATTTTATTTATTTTATCTCTTTTATTTTGTATTGAATCTCCAAGATGGTTGATTAAAAAAGGTAATATTGAACAAGCTGTTATTAATTTTACAAAATTAAGACATTTACCTAATGATCATCCATATATTTTAAGTGAAATTGCTGATATTAATGAACAATTATCAATCGAATCTGAAGAAATTAAAAATTCAACTTTTTTTGATAATTTAAAAGAATTATTTACTGTTTCTTCTGTTAGATATAGAATGTTAATGTGTTTAGGTATTCAAATTTTAGGTCAATGGTCAGGTGCAAATGCTGTTACAATTTATGCTTCTGATTTATTTGCTTTAGTTGGTAAAACTACAACAACTGATCAAATGTTTATGACTGCAATGTTAGGTATTGTTAAATTTGTTTCTGCTTATTTATCTGCTTTTTTCATTATTGATTTCTTAGGTAGAAGAAAATCTTTATATATTGGTATTACATTGCAATTAATTACAATGCTTTATTTTGCTATTTTCTTAAATATATGTCCACAAGTAATTGATGATTATGAATCTTTAAATGGAGTTCAAAAAAATGCTTCAAAAGGTGCAATTGCTTCATTATATCTAAATGGTACAGCTTGGACAATTGGTTGGAATTCAATTCAATATTTAGTTAATGCTGAGGTTTTACCATTACGTGTTAGAAGTTTAGGGTCAGCAATTATAATGTGTTTCCATTTCGGATGCCAATATGGTAATACAAAAGCTTTACCTTATTTAATTTCTTCAATGAATACATTTGGTGCCTTTTATTTCTTTGTTGGTGTTCTTTGTTTAGGTTTATTCTTCTGTTGGTTTTTCATACCTGAAGTTTCTGGTAGATCATTAGAATCAATGGAAGAGTTATTTAGTTTACCTTGGTATTTAATTGGTAGACGTGGTAATAAATTAGCTCCTGATCATTCAGAAGTTAATAGAGTTCATGCTTCACCTGATCATTCTGGTAATGCTAATGGTGGTGATATTGATATTTCAATGTCAAAACAGCAAGCTGAACATATTGAAGGTGAAGAAGTTGTTTAATGTAGTTGTGTATAAGAAATTGAATTATCTTTTTTAAAATTAAAACGCCGCATTGGTTGAGCCTCAGCGGCGTGAGCGGCGCGAACCGTGTCTGTGAGGCTCTGTGGCTATTTAAATCTGTGCCTCCTTTTGTACAAAAATGACTATAGCTTGAACAACTAAATCAACTAAACTACACAATATCAACCCTCTGTTATGCATAAACTACTATCAAATTACATGAATCAACACAGTTTCCAACAACAATCCCATCCAATTCCTATATTTTCTCCTTATATTTATGCATGGAGTAAAAATGATTCAATTCATTTTAAAGCAAATTGTTTAAATGATGTTACTAATAAAATTGGTATAAATAATGTTACATTAGCATTTTTAACAGGTGATAGATATGATGAAATAGATTCATGGATTGAAGATATTAAATTATTTAAAGGAAATGTTACATTATCAATTGGTGGAGCAAATGGTTCATTTCCATCATTAAATAAAACATATGATTTTCAAAAACAAAGATTAATTAATTTTATTATTAAATCTGGAATTAAATCAATTGATTTAGATATTGAAGGTTCTACATGTGAAAATATTAATAAATCTACATTATTTTTAAAATTAGTTAAAGAATCAATTGATGAATCAAATCAATTAATTAATATTTCAATTACTTTACCAGTTGAATTTGATAATGGATTAAATAATAATGCAATTAATGTAATTAAATTAGCACAATCTTTTAATTTTAATATTAAGTTTATTAATTTAATGATTATGGATTATTATACTCCTCTAACAAAAGAAAATTGGGGTTTTGAAAATATTAGAATAATTCAAATTGTTTCATTACAATTATTAAAATTATTTCCATTTAAAAACAAAAACAATATTTATTCAATGATTGGTATTTGTCCAATGATTGGATTAAATGATGATAAATCATGTTTTAAATTATCTGATTGGGAAATTTTATTAAAATTTTCAAAAGAAAATGGTATTGGATTAATTAGTTTTTGGTCATTAAATAGAGATCAAATTGTACCAGTTAATGAAAGATCCACAACGAATCCAAATATTTATGCTTATTCAAATTCACAGGATGATGATTTTGCTTATTGTATGTTATTTAAAAAATTATTTGGTGTTTAGTTCATAAATATTATAGGTAGTATTTTTTTTTTCAGGTTTTCAAATATGGGTTTTTTAGTTTTTAATTGCAGTTTCTATATACACAAAAATAATTAATTAAATTATAAATAAATATATACATATATCATTTTCTTAAAAATAATTCCTTATGTAAATCAACAATTTTTAAAGCATTTTCTAATTCAATATCACTAACAATTCTATGATATTTAATTTTATCAAAATTGAAAAGTTTTAATCTATTAATTTTACTTATATTAGTAAGATGCCAAGTTAACGTATGTAATCTAGTATTTTGATATAAATAACTTATAATAATAATTAAATTTTTTTTAAATTCATTATTTGAATTAATTTTTTTTTGTAAATTTAATAAAATTTTTTCATTTGGATTAAATAATTTTAATGTAAATTGACTTAATGATAAGAAATTAATTTTTAACTTTGTTTTTGATTCAATTAAATCAATAAATTCAATTAATGATATTAAATCAAATTCATTTACAAATTTATTTATAAATGGTAAAACATGATATAAATTAATTTCATTACCAATTGAAAATAAATAATCAATTGAATTATCTTTTTCATTATTATTTAATAAATTATTTATTTTTTGAACTTCAATTGAATTTATTTTTGGATCAAATAATTCATAAATTAATCTTTTATTATTTTGTTTATCATGAATTAAATTTAAATTGAAAATTGGACTAATTGATTCATTTAAATATAAAAAACAAACTGAAATCATTAAATTGGTTTGATATAAACTTAATGGACTTTGATAAAAACAAATATTTTCAATTTTATGAATTCCATATAACCAATTTCTTATAACATTTGCAAATGATCTTCCATCAAATGGTGAATACTGAAGAAATTTATTATCATATAGTTGTATTAAAGCAGTTGTTAATAACCACCAATTATCATTATCTTTTTCTTTATTAAAATTATTTTTTTGATAATAAAAAATTTCTTCCCAAGCAATACTAACATTATAATTTTTAAATTGTTCATTATTAGATTTTTTATTTATAGCATTAATAAAAGGTAATAAGAAATAAACTTGATTTGAAACAATTAATTGATTTATAAAACGATCAATAAATTTAAAATGAATTGATTCCCAATTTGAAAATTTATAAATTAAAAACCAACTTTCTTCTAATCTATTTTCAATTAATAATTTTTCATATAAATTAAATAATAAATCATCATCATTCTTTAATTTAAGTGGTTTCTTATTTCTACTTATTGAATCATCATATAATTTAAATAAATATTTAATTAAATTTGTTAAATCATTTTCAATTAAATATTTATCAATTATTTCTGAATTATTTAATTTATTATTTAATTTATTAATTTTGCTATTTCTTTTAACACCAGTTAAATAAGGTTCGTTTAATTCAAATATATCCATATCCATATCATGTTCTAAATTATCATTATGATTAATTGATTTTTTTTTATTATTTAGAACACCACTTGATATTAAATTTAATTCATCAATAACTTTTGTTGATTGATATCTTAATTGCTGATGTTTAAGAATTGATGATGTCCTAAGATTGACTCTTAGGAGACTAAAGAAGGGTTTCATAGAATGGGTTGTGGTTGGTAGAAGAATAAATGTGATTAAAATAATTTAAATTAATAAATGTTTTTTTTTTTATTTTTTTTTATTTTATTTTTTTATTTACTTACGTAATTAATTAATTGCGAGTTTCAATTTCTCAAAATCTCAACAAGAATCTCAACACATTCCTTTCAATCCTTCTTCTTTCTTCTTCTTAATCAACATCTAATCCTTCTACTACTTCCACCAACACCATAGCATCTCAATATTGGTTCTTGCTGCTGCCACCCAATTACCAAACGGTGATCCATGTTTTCTGTGAAGGTCAGTTTTCTGTTTTTGCCTCCTTCAATTTTTCTTGAATTGGTTTTCCTCATTTTGCTATTCAACCTCCTACTTTAGCATAGAAAACATTATCAACAAATACATATCATCTGCATAAACACTACTGTTAGAATTGATAATTAAATTTTCAATGATTCCTCTATAAATCAGACATATTCACTTATAAATTCTCTAGAAAGAGTTAGTTCAATAACATTTTTTGAAAAGAAGTTTTTATCATAAAATATTTATTTTCATTTAAAGAATCAAGGTACAGCATCACCATATCTGATTAAATGTTAGTATTATATATGAAATAGTTTGAATAATATGATGGTTGAAAATAATTAACACCTAATCTCATGGCTAACAACTGATCTTTAAAACTTCTGGAATTAACAGTAGATGGGCTTTCAACACCATATTTGACTATTAGATAAATTGGAAATCGCTTTGTAATTGGAGAGATTTCCATAATCATTATCATCAGGCATGCTATCATCATCAAATCTTATTCTCTTATATTTACATGTTTTCCCATCCTTAGCATTCCCATTGTATGCTAAATTAGCACTATCTTCTCTAAGTCTCTTGACACTCTTCACTAACTCTTTCTTCATATTGTTTTCAGACTCTATTGCTACATCCTTAATATATTTCTTTATATGTTTTCACATCCTTAGCATGACCATTGTGTGTTATAAGATATAGATTCATCGTTCTTTAGATACTTTCACTGTATCTTTTATGTTAGTTAATCTCTTGAATTCTTTTCTCTCTTTGAGTCTTTAAAGTTTAATGATATTCTTCATTTAAATCAATAACCTTAGATCAACAGCATGGTGAATGAAAGTGTCATAGTGATGGTTAATGCTAATGTGTAATGATTACTATAAGTTAGAAGCTAACAAAAAGAATATTTAATTAATTGAAATTATTGAATCAACATACAACTAACCATTGTTGTTGAAGAAATAATTATAATGAAATTAAACATTTTTACTTTGCTATTATTAATTGTTGTATATTTTACATATATTATATTTAATTTTATACAATTTTATTATATTTAATTACAGTAAATTAAATTAAAAATTAAAAATTAAAATTGATGGATTAAGTCAATTATGTCATAGGTGTGAGTGGTTATGTAGCCCTGGGCAGATGCTTGTTGACCAGTGTTGAGTTATTATTAGTAGTCGTTGAGTAAGTATTAGAGAACACGGTGGTAGTGGTAGTAATATATGATCCGTGATTGATTAAATCATAAACCATGAAATACATAGAAATACATAGAAATAGTAGTAGAAATAGAAATAGAAATAGAAATACTGTAGGGATAAGAATGAAATCAAATCAAAAAGATAAAGGGTTGCGAGTCT
>JAJLZM010000352.1:0-28919 GCA_030572235.1 Ambrosiozyma kamigamensis
CTGGTGTATGGGGGAATTAAGCACAACCTTGCATTGGTTGTATATCTCAGTTGAAATAGAATCCGATTTACATCAAAAAAGATCATAACAACTTAACAAGTGTTTTTTTCCAGCTAACCATGGACAAAAGAACAAAAGATAAAGATCAAGCAGTCAAATTACTAAGAAGTTTACCAATTGAAATTGTTTTCACTGTTTTCAAATATGTTCTATTAAGAAATGAATTACAAATTAATGATTTTATAAGTTTAATTGATTTGGATAACAATAATAATTTGTTTAATTTTATAATTCAAAAAATTTTAAGTAATTCAATCATATCGATTGTATTAATTGGTGTTAGTGATATAATTTTAGAATTAGAATTTACAACAGATCGAATTGAGATATCATCTAATGAATTTATAAAATTAACAAGTTTTTTAATTACTTATAAAGTTAGATATACTTTAAATATAAATTATTTAATTGAACCAACTAATGAATATTTAATTAAATTACTTTCAAATAGTAATGAAATAATACAAAATATATCTTCAACTGATCAAGATGAGTTAAATATATTAAGAAGATTTAATTTATATGATAAAATTTCAAATTTAGTTTTAATGACAACTGATCATAATGAATTAATGGAATTTTATTTTAACAATTTTAAAAATTTTAAAATAATTCAACTTTATCTTTATAATGAATTACAAAATGATTTAATATTTCATCATTTACCATTAATTTCAAATCAATTAAAGGAATTTAACTTATTAATATCTCCTTCAGATGGATCATTTAGTTTATCAGATGAATTTTTTGATAAAGTTGTTGAATTATCAAAAATTATTAAAATTAATGTAACAATAGATGATAATTCAATATTAAATAGAAATTCATTTTTTAAATTCGATTTAAAATTTAATAAACTCTTTAAATTAGTTAGCAATTTACATTTACAATTTGATTTAATTAATAATTTATATTTAACTGATGTATTTCAAGAATTTACCAATTTAAGTAGATTATATTTTTTATTTTCGTCAACTAAACAAATTGATTATTGGGAATTTAATATAACTAACAAATATTTGAAAAATTTAAGAATTATTGAAAAATCAAATGAATTAGTTGATATAGATTATAATTTTAATAATTTATTAAATTTAATTGAATTATCATTAGAAAATTGTGAATTAAATGATAATAGTTTTAAAAATTTAAAAGTTTTACAAAAATTATCATTAATTAATTGTAAATATAATAATAATTCAATTGATTTATACTTACCTGAATCATTAATAAGTTTAGATATAGTTATAAATGACAAAAATGAAATTAAAGTATCAAATTATAAAGATTTAATTAATTTAAATAAAGTTGATTTAAGAATTTTTGGTGAATTAAATGATTTATCAAATTTAATGAATTTTATAAATACAATGTCAAAATTAGATAATCTTTATGAATTCCTTCTAAAAGTAGATACATATGTTAACCAAAGATTAATAATTAACTTGAATGAATTACCAAAAACTTTAGATAAACTAGAATTTTACCTAAGTGGATCAATTATTCAATATAATGGAAATTTTAACAATAATTTATTTGAATTAAATTTAAGCGTAAATCTAATTAATGATGATCTCACTTGTTTAAATGATTTAATCAATGGAAATGATAATTTATTAAAGTTATCAATTAATTTTACAACTTTAAAGAAAGATGAGATAAATTTAATTGGTTTCAAATTTCCAAAACATTTACAACATTTTAAAATCATTTATAATAAAATCATTGTTTTTGAAAATGTTTTAACTAAAATATTTATTAATGAAATACCAATTAATTTAAAGAAATTTGAATTAATAGCTAATGGTTCAAGTTTTGAATTAATTTTAAATTCAAATTCAAATTTAAATAATTGTGGTATTTCAAAATATTTTAAAAAATTTGAAATTACTAATGATAGTAAATTTAGATATCATTCTTAGTTATTACAACAACTTCCCTTCTTTTCTTTCTGTTATATAATAATTATTTCAAAATAAATGTAAATATTAGAAATATTGTCTTTTTTATTCTTTGTAATCTGAAACATCGCTTATTATTTTCTCAGAAGACTTAAAGTTGATCGATAAAAGTTAATAATAGTAATAATGAAGTATTTTCATATCTTAGAATAGTTAGAATAAAATGAGTATATTCTTCTCTATATTCTTTTCTCCACAATTTCAACCACCAAAACCGTTGCAAAAACCTCTGCACAGCGATGATTTTTTCGATGACTGATTTCCAATTAATTTATGATCATCAGATTATATACCTTCTTCTTCTTCTTAAACTCTTCTTACTCAAGCTTATATTCAACTTTGCCTAAAACTTTGTCTTTATTCAACATAAAGTACACAAATTTTATTATTCAAAGAGAAAAAAATCATTTTTAAAAATGCCACATCAAATTAACTATTCATCAATTAGAGAAAAATTATCATCAAATAAAATTATTTTATTAGATGGTGCAACAGGTACAGAATTAGAAAAAAGAGGTGTTGATGTTAATGATAAATTATGGTCTGGAGTTGCAATTTTAAATAATCCAAAAGTTTTACAAGATTTACATTTAGAATATTTAACATCAGGTGCTGAAATTATAATTACTGCATCATATCAATTATCAAATGATGCATTATTAGCTAGAAATTTAAATCCAATTGAAATTTATTCAAAATCAATTGATTTATGTTATAATGCAAAAGAAATTCATTTTAAAAATACAAATAAAAAATCATTTATTGCTGGATCAATTGGACCATATGGAGCAAAATTATGTGATGGATCTGAATTTACTGGTAATTATTTAAATGCAACAGATGAAGAAATTGAAAACTTTCATAAAGGTAGATTAGAATATTTTTTTAATTCAACAAAAGTTGATTTATTAGCATTTGAAACAATTCCAAAATTACAAGAAATTAAAGTATTAATTAAAATGATTAATAAATTAAATGAAAATTCATTAATTAAAAAAGATTATTATATTTCATCAACTTGTAATGATAATTATCAATTAGCTGATGGATCAAATTGGATTGAAATTTTAAAATTTTTAAATGAAAATACTGATGAACATTTATTAGCAATTGGTTGTAATTGTTGTAAATTATTAAATACTATGAAAATTATTGAAAATATTGATAATTCATTAATTAAATCAACAAATTTAATTAAAAATAATGTTAAAATTATTGTTTATCCAAATTCAGGTGAAGTTTATGATGGTTTAAGTAAAACTTGGTCAATTGATCCAGAATTAAAAACACAAGATTTACAATTTGAAATGAATAAGATGGCTAATAATTGGTTAACTTGTCCAAGAGTTGGAATTATTGGTGGATGTTGTAGAACTAGTTCTGAAGATACTAAAGTTTTAAGAAAATTAATTGATGAAAAAGAAGAAAAGGACGATGATAATTAGTTTCAAAAGAGTTATCTTTCTAAATATAAATAAATATAAATCAAATATATATATACTGTATTGTTTTTGTTGTTTTTGTAATTAAAATCATTGAATTGATCGAATTGTATTGAATTGAATTGTAGTTCCGGCTGCTATCCGGCTCCCGTGCTCTGCTGCGCCACACGTGACCGCATGACTCTGCTTACGTAAGATCAACACTTTCGTCTACTTCGCAGCAAATCACCAGGTCGCAGTCACAGACTCCTTTTAACAGGATTTAATATTACTTACAGTATTCCACTAAAAATATTAGCTCCGTCTCAACGTCTTTTGCCACCTGGAAGGACGTCAACAGCCTCAAACAAGAGCTACCCAGCAATTCAGCAATACGCAAACACTCAAAGTTTCAAACTCAAACTCAATGGTTGAACAAAATACTACCCCAGATTTCAAATCAGTGCTTCGAAGCTCATCTGTTCCATTGCTATTGGATGGTGCAACAGGAACTGAATTGGAGAGAAGAGGAATCAATGTTAACAATAAACTATGGTCAAGTTTAGCTATTTTAAATAATCCTACTGATTTAATTCAGTTACATTTAGATTATTTAAATTCTGGTTGTGATATAATCTTAACTTCAACTTATCAACTATCAAATAAAGGTATAAAAGAAGAAAAATCCATAAGTAATATTAATCCAATTGAATTATACGAAAAAAGTATTGAATTATGCAATATTTCTAAAATTTCTTATTTAAATGATGTAATTGATTATAAAACAATAAAAACATTAAATGATGATAAAGATAAGGAAATAATAATAAGAAATAATGAAAATTATGATGAAAAGAAAAGAAGAACTTTTATTGCTGGTTCAATTGGTCCTTATGGTGCATATTTATGTGATTTATCTGAATTTACTGGTGATTATAAAGATACAACAAATTTAGAATTAATTGAATTTCATAAATTTAGATTAAATTATTTATTTAATAATGATTCAATTGATATAATTTCTTTTGAAACAATACCAAATTTTCAAGAAATTAAAATATTAATTCAATTAATTAATGAATTAAATGAAAATTCAATAATTAAAAAACCTTATTGGATTTCATTATCTTGTAATAATGAAAATGGTTCATTAGTTGATGGTACTTCAATATTGATTTAATTTTAAAATTTTTAAATGAAAATAATAAAAATGATCAATTAATTTCAATTGGTTATAATTGTTGTAAATTACAATTTAGTTTTAAAATTTTAAATAATTTAAATTTAAAAATTAAAAATTTTAATAATTTAATAATTTAATTAATGTTAAATTAATTATTTATCCAAATTCTGGTGAAACTTATAATATTAATGATAATAGTTATTCAACGATTAATTTTACTAAAAATAATGATATTCATGATGAATTTAAAAATTTTGCTAAACAATGGTTAACTTTAGATAGAATTGGTATAATTGGTGGTTGTTGTAGAACAACTCCTTATGATATTAAATTATTAAGAAATTTACTAGATGATGAAAAGATAAAGAAAAATAAAAATATAAAAGAATGATAACTTTACTACATATATATGTTTAATTTATAATTGGAATATTAAAGACCGCAAAAAAAGTTTAGTAATAATTTATT
Organism: Ambrosiozyma kamigamensis; assembly: GCA_030572235.1. NCBI lineage: Eukaryota > Fungi > Ascomycota > Pichiomycetes > Pichiales > Pichiaceae > Ambrosiozyma > Ambrosiozyma kamigamensis. Next base: position 5,094 of record JAJLZM010000352.1, read on the forward strand.
TAACATAAAAATAGTAAATACATTATATAACAAAGTAAACACATAAAGGAATTAGAACATTTTAAAAGGATAAAGCAGGTATAAGTAATGTAATGATTGTTTCAAGGAAAAGTCAAAGAAATGCAATTAGATTAAAGTTCGTCTTTAACTGGAGCTTTAGATTCTTCAACAATTGGAGTTTCAACTTCTTCAGCTTCAGTTTCGATACTAGTAGCTTCTTCTTCTTCAGCGATTGGAGTTTCTTCAGCAACTGGTTCTTCGACTTCTTCTTCAACTTCAGGAGTAACTGTTTCTTCAACTTTAGCAATATGTACAACTGGTTCTTCGACTTCTTCAGCAACAACTGTTTCTTCAGCTTCAGGTGTAACTTCTTCAGCTTTTTCAGCTTCAGGAGCAACAGATTCTTCAACTATTGGAGTTTCAACTTCAGGAGTAACAGCTTCTTCCACAGGAACTTCGTTAGCAGAAGCAGCAGGGGTTTCAGTATCGTCTTCAGCACCAGGATGAGTTTCATAAGTTGCGACAGTTTCACCAGCTTCTTCTTCTTCAACTTCAACAGCAGCTTGCTTTTCTTCAACTGGTGTTTCATTGACAATATTTTTAATTTCATCTTCATTATGAATTGTTTCCTCCACTTTTTCAGGTTGTTGATTTTTATCTTCTTCAACAATTAATTCTTCTTCTTTATTTTCTTGAGGAACAGCTAATTTTTCTTCATCTAATTTAATAGCAGCATCAAAATTAATAACTGGTTGATCAGCTTGTCTAGTACTAGTTGGGAATTGTTCACCAGTAGTAATTTCATCTGCGTATAATGAGCAATCATAATCCCATTTAGGGAAGGCTTGGGATGCTAAACATTGTTGTTTAGTCCAATTAGATCCATAAATGATTGGTGATCTTTTTAAGAATGAATGAAGTGAAGCAGATAATAACAAAACTAATAAACCATAAGAAACATATTTTCTACCTTTGAAAATCTTACTATGAACAAATTCTAATGTTTGACCAAGGGCTAAAATACCGAAATATAAAGCTGGAATATAATGATGTAAGAATAATTGTCTAGCCATTAAAAATGATGGATAATAATGTAAGAACCAACCTAAAACATATTCTAATCCAGTTAAATCATAATTGAAAACGTCTGCATCAATTTCAATTGGATTACCATATTGCCAGAATAAAATTTGAGTTAAAATATAAATACCAAATGGAATAAAGATAAATGAAGCAATGAACCAAACAATTGGATTACCTAATAAATAAACTTGTCTATCATCAGTTCTCCAATATGAAATACCTCTCTTTAAGAATGGCCAAGATTCTGGTCTTGATTCATAAACGTGAGGTTGAGTTAAACCACTGTTAATTTCCCACATTCTTTCGTGTAATTCTCTGAATTTTTGGAAGAAAGTTAATTTAGGATATGAAACTCTTTCAGCAGATTGATAATCTAAGTACAAGTTTTGATTTTCTTCAATATACCATAGTTCTAAATCTTTAATACCTTGACCAGCACATGTAACTTCTTGTTGTTCAAAACCCCACTTTGGTAATTTAGTATCATGTGAAAATAAATAACAACCAGTCATAGCATGTCTTAATCTGAAAACAGTTTCAATGGCTCTAACTCTCTTTTGAGCTTCACCTGAAACAGAATAATCTTTTTGAATTTCAACAATGAAATCATCATTTGGATCACCTTCAAAACCTTCATAACCATAACATGAAGCTTCGTTTTGCCAGTCCATTTCAGAAACAATTGGTCTAATATCATGTGAGTGTAATCTTCTAGAAGTTAATAAATGTCTTAATCTAATCTTAGTACCATCAGTAATTGGAACAAATTCTAATGGTTCTTCAGTAACATTATATAATTCAATTGACCATTTGTTGTTATCATCTAAATGAGGATATAATGTGATTTGTTGTTGACCTGAACCACCTTCATATAAATGATCATGTGAATGTAAGTAACCACCATGAGTTTTTAAATGCTTTAAAGTGACGACAGAAGAAACACCAACATCTGCAAAAACAGTTTTTGGAACAGTTGAATCATCAAATGAAGCTCTGAAAGCAGATGAAAGGAAAGCACCACCATCACCTTCATGATGTAAAACATTTAAGTGAACATAGAAGAAAGTTAAATAAATAACAAGAGGAATAACTAATAAAGCAAATCCTCTAAAGACGACATGTTTAACAATACTTGTAGCAGAGACTTGTAAATCACCTAAAATGAACCATAAACGAATAACTGTAGAGATACCAACGTAAGCGACAGTGAATAAACCAACCCATTTTGAGGAACAAGCTAAACCTAAAGAGACACCTGTAGCAACTAAAGATTTATACCAATCAAAACTAAATGGTTTTGAAATTATAAATTTGGTATGAGAGTAAACAGTACAAGCAATGAAAAAGATTAATGGAGAATCTAATAAGATAAATCTTGATAATGTAACATTAGCACTTTCAATAATCAATAATGAAGAAGTGATAAAAGCAATAATTGGTTTACAACCTGTGTTTCTTAAAGTTAAATACATTAAAACAACAGTACCTAAACCACTGAAAGCACTTAATTCTCTCATTAAAACATATGGAACGTCACTTGGAAATTCATCACCAATCTTAGCAAATTCAAAGCTACCTTTAAATCCACCTAAGTAACCAACGGCAGCAAATAATAATTTAGCTAAAGGAGGATGAACATCCATGAAGAAATTACCTAGAATATATTTTCTAGCAAATCCACCGAAATGAACTTCATCAAAGACAACTGAATTAGGATCTTTTAAACCAAGGAATCTTGTGACAAATGCACCAATCGCAAGTAAAGCAATTAGCAATTTTTCTTGAGTTGTAGTGACTTTTCTGTTAGCTAGCACATCATCTGACAATGATGATTTAACGTAAGGTCTTTCATTACCTTTTTCTAAAATGAATTCTGTAGTAGGTTCATCATCTTCCAAAAGTTTAGAAGCTGGAACGGTTTTTGATATCGATTTTGATGAGATAGCTGCTTTAGAATGTTTCTTTGCAGCCATTATGAATGTAGATGAGGATGAAGAGGGATCAAGTTATAAGATGGGATATGATAAGTTAATTGATGATGGAGAAAGAGAAGTAAAAAAGGGCCATCGTAGGTGATTTTTCAATTTTGTTCTGCTACGTGTCTGAAAAACACCAAAAATAAAATTAAAGCGGGATTCGCACGCGCACGACAAATTACGCTGTTTGGGAGCAACAGTACTTAGTTTATAACAAATTATCTTATATTACTATACAAATTATCTATTTCTTGAATCTTTTCAATGGATCAACCTTCTTTCTGTTCTTCTTGACCCTTCCACCCTTTCTTTTACGGGAATTAAATGGCACAAAGCCGACATTTTGGGGATCTTTTCTGTGATCTTTTGGTAGCAAATATTCTGGGACTCTTTTTAAATGATTATCACTTCTAACTTTTGATAAGGTCTTATCGTGTCTTAATGTAGCTAAATCTTGTGGATTCTCTTCAAAATGTCTTTTCAATTTCTCTGATGTAACCAATTCCATTTTAATCTCTTTTAATCTAGCTTCACGAATAGCTGTTCTAGTAACAGATCTAAAGGAATCCTCCATTCTATATCTAAAATTCTCTATATCAGATTCAAAATTATATGGTTTCAATTCATATCCTAACTTAGTCTGTGTTTTCTCTATTCTAGCTAATATTTTTTCATCTTTTTTAGCACTTGGTAATGAAGAAACTTTGTGCTTTCCCCAGTCTTTATTTAAAACAACAAATGATAATGCAATACCAGCTTTTCCACCTCTAGCAGTTCTACCTATTCTATGTATATAAGCCTTTGATGAAGTTGGAAGATCAAAATTCAAGACACATGCAACATTTTTAAAATCAACACCTCTTGAAACACCATACTCAGCATCATCTTTCTTCTTCTTCTTTTTAGATTGATTTTCTTCATCGTCTTCTTCGTCATATTCATTTGATTCATCAGTAGCTATAAGTAAATTATACACACTTTTATTGAATTCCTCAACGATGTGTAATCTTGAATTAATTGGAAGTTCTGAATTTAACATACATGATTTAATACCAAAATTTTGTAAAAATAATTTCAATCTATAACCTCTATCTAAATCATTAACAAAAAGTAAGATTTTACCTTTAATTAAATTCAATTTTAAAATAACATAGATTAATAAAAATTTATCAAATTCATTAGTCTTAATATAAAATTGTTTCAAATTCTTATTTTCACTTTCAACATCTTGTAACTTTAAAACAGCTGGCTTATTACAAAACTTATCTTTCAATGTAATAACTTCATCACTTAATGTTGCACTCATTAAAAAGACTTGCATATTTTGCTTTAAATTTAAATAATTACTTAATTTTTCTAAATCTTCTTCATAACCATATGATAAAACTAAATCAACTTCATCAATAACTAAATATTTTAATTCTGTTAAATTTAATCTTTTATTCTTTTCTAAAATTGAAACTAATTTAGATGGTGTACTAACAACAATTTCAGGTAATTCATCAATTAATGAAATTTGTAATTGTTCACTAATATTATCATTTAAATTTAATGTTTTAATATTTTTACCACAATAAATGGTTAATTGATTTAAAAAATCATAAACTTGTTTAGCTAACTCTTTAGTTGGAACTAAAACAACTGATTGAATTTGATTTGATGTAACATCATCAGCTAGAATAGATTGGACAATAGGAATACAATATGCTGCTGTTTTACCTGAACCAGTTGATGCTTTTGCTATAATATCTTTCTTTTCTTCCAATGATAGTTTAATAGCTTGTGTTTGAACTAATGTTGGATTATTAAAACCTAACTTGTTGATAGCTTGTGTTAATCTTGGATCTAAGTTGAAAGATTCAAATGTCAATGAATCATCAACATAATCTTTAGAAACCGCAACGCTTGACATTATCGTTTTTTCAAAGAAGTATTCTGAAACTTGTATTTGTTAAAAAAAGGCTATCTTTTCTAGTTTTAACAAAACTCCATATAAAAAAGTTGAAATTTTTTTTAAAAAAAAATCTCGAATTACGGTTACGCGGCTCATGTTTTTTTTTATTTAAATTATTTTGTGTTTTTTCGATAACCAATTGCAAGTTAAAATGATTAAAATTGAAAATATTAATTACCGTAATATAAACAAAAGTTAACTGTAAAAAATAAAGAATTCAAAACTCAAGTAAGGGAATATAATGAAAAGGGAGAATCTCTAAAACACAAAGAAGTAAATATAAATAAAAGAGAAAAATTAATTATAAACAAAAGACATATATTAGCAACATAACAATTAAATAAATTATAAAAAATTTAATTGGATTTAATCTTTAGAAGAATCTTCTTTCAAAGTAACAATTCTATTTAGAATCAAACTATCAGAAGTTGAATCTTTATCCACACAGAAGTAACCTAATCTTAAAGCTTGGAATCTAACAGTTTCTGGACCTTTTTCTTCTTTAATACTAAAAGCTGGGTTACTAAAAGGCATATTTAATGGAGATTTTTCTTCAACTTCAACAAAAGCAGGTTCAATTAAAGCACCTTTTAAAACTTCTTCAGAATGTGGATTAATATCAGCTAAATAACCATCTGGATGACTTGATGGGTTTTCTGATAAGAATAATTGATTATGAATTCTAACTTCTTTAACATGAACAGGAGAATTATATTTTTTAGATTCTGGAACCCAATGAATAAAAGTTTTTGGTTTTTTATGAGTTGATGGATCATTTAAATATTTAGCATGAATTAAAATTGGTTCACCTTTATCATCTCTATCAACTGATAAAACACTAATATTAAATGGAACACGCATTAAACCAACTGATTGACCTGGTGCTAATCTGAAATAATCTTTAGAAACTTCATCTCTATAATCTGATCTATCAATATAAACTGTTTTAGTAAATGGAATCTTTCTTGAACCAAATTCTTTAGAACCTGGTTTATATGGAATTTCAACAATTTCTTCATAGTCATCAGGTAAATTATCAAAGACAACTTTTAATGGAACTTCAACCATCATTAATCTTGGTGTTGTGAAATCTAAATAAGATCTAACAGCACTTTCAAATCTAGTGGCTTGAATATTAGTAGTTGCAGTAGTAACACCTAAAGTATTAATAAATGATAAAATAGCACCAGGTGGAATACCTCTTCTTCTTAATGATTCTAAAGTATAAAGTCTTGGATCATCCCAACCTCTAACATAACCTTCATTAACTAATTTAGCAATCTTTCTCTTTGACATAATAGTACCAGTAATATTTAATCTACCATATTCTCTTTGTGCTGGTCTATAAACATGTAAAACATCACATAACCATTCATAAGATTCTCTACTTAAATAAAATTCAGTTGTACATAAAGAATGTGAAATATTTTCAAAAGAATCAACTAAACAATGAGTGAAATCATAAGTTGGGTACATTTTCCATTTATCACCTGTTCTTGCATGATGAGAATTTAAAACTCTATAAGCAACTAAATCCCACATTTGAGGTGATGGAGAATTTAAATCTTGTTTCATTCTTAATGTAGCTTCACCAGGTTTATAACTACCATTTCTCATTTTTTCAAATTCAATTAATGATTCTTCAATTGGTCTATCTCTCCATGGTGATGGGAATCTTTTACCACCTGGTTTACCATCAGCTTGAACACCTCTTTGAGCTTTAACTTCTTCAGAAGTTGAATGATCAACATATGCATAACCAGTTTTAATCATTTTAATAGCTAATTGATATAATTCATCAAAATAATCAGATGAATAAGTAATTTTCCAAGGTTCAAATCCTAACCATCTAACACATCTTAAAATTGAATCAAAATAAACTTGTTCTTCAGCTTCAGGATTTGTATCATCATATCTTAAATAACATAAACCTTCGAAATATTTAGCATAACCAAAATTAACCATAATTGCTTTTGAATGACCAATATGTAAAAATCCATTTGGTTCAGGTGGAAATCTAGTATAAACTTTACCACCAGTTACTTTTAAATGTTCAGCCATTAATTCAGGCCACATTTGAGGATTTTCACCAGGTTTATGTAAATCACCTAAGAAACCTTCAGTAAACATATTTCTTTCAGGTTCATGATTAATTTCTTTCTTTTTATTATTGTTATTATTATTTGTTGTTTTCTTCTTTTTTTCTTTCTTAATAATATCTCTTTCATCTTTTGGACCTAATAATTCTAAAATCAATTTATCAATAATTGGTTTAAAACTAGATGGTGAAGCCCATTTTAAGTCAGGTAATGATTTAACATTACCTAATAAAGAAGGAACAATTTTATATCTTTTATTTAAAATTTCATCTTTATTTGATTCAATATATTCTTTAATTTTTAATTCAACTTCTTCATCACTGACATTACAACCAACACCTGAAGCTTTTTCAAATTCAATAACATTAAATTCATCAGTTGATTTAATATATTTAAAAGCTTCAGAAACTTGTAAATTAGTTGATAATTTAAAATTAACAATTCCATTAACGATATATTTTAAATTAATTAAATTTGAAGAATCATCACCTTTAACTAATGATGCTAAATTATGTAATAAAGCAATTTGTGATTTATCTAAATTTGTTAATTGTTCATTTGAAATTAATTTAATAATTGAACCTAATGATTGTGAAACTTTTTTATTTTTTAAAATTTCTTTAATTTTTGAATCATTAAAACCAATCTTTGAAAATGATGAAATTAATTCATCTTCAGTAAATTTTGATGACATTATAGGAAGTTTGAAACTAATGAATGATTTTTCAGTGGAAAGAAAAAGAATAACAAATAATATTCAAAATGTTTCACGTCCACGTTAAAAACAAAAAATGAAAATTGGGCTGTGCACACGACCTGTCTTTTTTCTCTGTAAATTCTTATCTACAAACTAACCAGTTTTAATGAGTCATTACAAGAACTACAAATAATCAGAAAAGAATGAAAAATATAAGATTAGATAAATCAAAACTATGTATGTAAGTAATACGTGTATAGATAACACATATTCAAAAAAAATTAATAAGATAAAAAAGCACAATTATAAAAGATGTATAACAAGTTTATATTATTTTCAAAAGAGAAAAGGAAGCATATAAAAAAGAATGAAAAAGCAGTATTGAAAAAATCCACAAGTCCAATATACTAGCTAATGTGATGATTGATATATGTTGTTAATTTTAATTTTTTTTTGTATTTTTTTTTATATAATAATTAAATGAACGACGACGATTAATATTAATATAATCCCTTTAAATATTAATTAAGATTTTTTTTTGTATGACGATATAGATGAAACATAAACCAAATTCATAAAGCAAAAAAGTAATATAAAGATTGAATTTAGTTATAGTAGCAAGCTAAAATAAAATGAAAAAAAGCATAAAACAAAAACAAACAAAACAAAACAAAACAAAATTAAAGAAAGATAAATAATAACAATAAGAAAACCCAAAAACAGCACAAAAATAATTCACGATTTATAGAACTCATTCTAAATCAAAAGGAAAACCAAAATATTAAAAAACAATAAATAAAAACAAGACAATAATATTAGCCTAGCCAAATAATTAACCAAAAATAAAAATTTTAAAAAAGATAAAAGTCATGTATAGTGATACAAAAGAGTGGGTTCAAAATTTGAGAGACATAAGACATGTATTAAAAAAAAAAACAATGAATGAATTAAAGAATGCAATGGTATTTAATACAAAATTATGTGGACTTGATCATAATGAAATTTCGATAAATGATTGAATCAAACAAAATTGAATGGTAGGCTAGCAACAACAATCAAAAGACAAATAGTGGAATATTGTGGATTTTAAAAATAAAAAATTAAGTTAAAAAAAAAAACAAGATGCAAAAGTATGATTAAGAAATTATAGATAAATTGATAATAGAAAATGAAACAGAATAAAAAAACTAAGTGACAATGAAAAGAATAATAAATTCGATTTAATTAAGAGCTGAAAATGAATGCGAAAATTAAAGGAGGATCATTAACCAATGCAAAATGAAGAAGGTAGGTCATTAGTTAATTCAGCAAAACTATTAACTGGAGATTTTGGAGATGGTGTAATACTTTTATTGTTATTCTTAGCTGAACCAAAGAAACAATAATTTTGTAAAATTGAATTATAATCTTGTTGACTTGGAGATTTTAATGAGTATGATGAATCAAATGTACGATTGGAAAAATTAGGTGATGGAGATGATTTTAATGAATTTGGAGAAGCAGTTGAAGATAATGATGAAGAGTATGGTGATTTAGAAATACTAAAAGAAGGTCTTGAATAATTAGATAAATTAGATGAAAATGATGAAAGTGATGAAAGAGATGATTCAGATTTAACTTTCTTCATCAAATAACTTTTAGAAGTTCTTGGAGTAAAAGTAAATTTATCTCTAGGAGTTGTATTAGATGAATTAAATGAATCAGAAAAGTTTGTATTAGTTTTCAATTTAAAACTTAAATCATCTAAATCAGATCTTGGAGCAGGTAATGATTGTCTTCTAGATTTATTATTAATATCTTTTGGTTTCTTAACATGTTTCTGTAGAGTAACTTTATAATTTTTATTATCATTATTATCCCAAAATTCTTCACCATTAACTTCATATTTAATACAAAAGTCCAGTTTTAATAAAGATTGAAAATTACAAAGTGAATCCAATTTTATAATGAAAGAAAATTTATCATAAGTAACACTTGAATCAACATATTTAAAAATATGATTTGAAGAAATATAATTAGCATTATCAAATTCTCTAAAAGTATTCCAATCATCAACAGTTGATTTAATTGTAATTTTTTTAGAATAACCTAAATTTTTAACAAAGACAAAACCAATAAGAGAAGATTTATTTGAAGATAATCTTAAAGATTCCAATATTATTGGTTTATCACCATTAAATTTAGCAAAATTAATACAACCAGGATTATATTGAACATCATTTGATAAAACTTCCCAATATTCATCATCAAATAAAGCATCATTAAATTGATCTTCATCTTCTTCATCAGAAGAATTTGGAGAATCGAAATCCCATTTGGTTGGTCTTAAAGAAGGAGAAGAAATTGGAGAAACATCAGTTGAAACAGCAGCTGGTTTTTCAGTTTTTTTAAAAAATTTCACATTTTCTAATCTAGTTGCAAATCTAACAGATTTAGCATTTGGCATTGAATTTGATCTTGCTAAAGAAGGTAATTTTAATGAAGATTTAATTAATTCACCAGATTTTTTTCTTAATAAAGGAGGAGCAGTATTAATAATTGGTAAATCTCTAATTGTTGATAAAGATATAGAAGAGGCACCAGCATCATTTGTATTAACATGGTTATTTTGTAAGATAACAGTTTTAGTTGAAGCATCATCATCAACAATTGTTTCAGCTTGATGAAGAGAAGAAGGAGTTGGAGTTGCTATATAATCAGTTAAAGCATCAGAGCTCAGTATTGAAGACAGAGGAGTAGAGATAGATAATTCAGTTTCATTTGGAGAATCAGAATTAGTAGTTGAAGAAGCAGAACGTGTATGAGTGAAATAAGATGAAGCAGATTGACGTGTTAATTGATGATCAGGTAATCGACGTGGAGTTTGAGGATTAATTGAAGTTACAGGGACTGAACCCGAAGAAGATGATGCTGATTTATTCAATTTATCATTTAAATATTTTAAATTGTTTGTTGTTAAAGGAGCAGTTTCAAAAGATTTTGGACCTAAATATGGCATTTTAATTATTTTAATTTGAATAAGTATATAATATGAACTAGTAAAATTGTAAGATGGAATGGAAAGAGCTAAATATAAATGAGAATATGTATAAACTTGAATTTGAACAAAAGGTGCCTTAAATTGCTGTTTTATGAGAGATAAGGATATGAAAAATTAGTTAAAGGGAGAGTATAGAGATAAGAGAAGCAGGTCGGCTTTGATGACAAGGGATAAGTGATTTGAAGAAGGGCAATTTCGTTTGAAGGTAGGGGAGTAGGAGGAAAGCAGTATGAAAAGGGCAAGAAGAAATAAGGGGAAAAGTGTTGAGTTTTATAGAAATAACAAGAGGAGATTAATAATTGCATGAGTCGGACTTGAGAAAGTGGAAGAACCGGCAGCGGAGCAGAATCTCGGAAGCTGGTGACAATCGAGGGGGCTGCTGCGAGGTTGCGGCGCACCTGGCGTAGCGGGACGCGCTCCATTGGGCTCCACCGAGCGCCATTGAGCGCCATTGAGCTCCATTGAGTGCTCCAGAAAGTGCTCTGTGGGGACAATGGAGGGGTTGGTGAAGGGTTGGCTTGTTCCTGGGTTTTCCTGGCATATGGGTTTTGACATGATTCAACAATTAATTCAACAAAAGTGTGGGGAACAGGAATCACAGGATGTAATTCTACTATTCTAGCAATTCTGGTTTTTTCCAGCTCTCAGATCTCAGTGAAAACTCTAATTGCTTTCTATACCCTTTCCAGTAATAAAAAATAAAAAAATAAATAAAAAAAATACCACGTTGATATCGATTATTCCAATCTTCAAATCTTTCTTTTTTTTGTTTCAAAGTTCAATAGAATATATCAATTAATACTGTTGTTCAACAATCTGTTAATTCACTGTTTATAGCTATAGGTTGTGTGATTTATTCAGTTTGTTTACTTAATCCTGTGACGTGACTCCTATAACAACAATTCAACAACTATTAAATTAGCCTAGCTGCGCATGATTCGATCGATATATCGAATTAAAATATTGAATCATCGTCCTCACGGCGACCACCCAAACTAACTAATTAACACAGTTTTGAGCCTTTAACCTTGAAAATCAGATCAAAACATTTGTTGATCTGATATCTGGTCCTTTAAATTATATCAATGCCTATAAGTTCTTCTCTCTAAACTTTCAGTTTTAATTCAATATGTTTTATTTATTTGAAATTATACGCATAGGAGTTCTACAATACATTTCTGAAGGAGGGACGCGTTAAACACGCTTCACGGTTTATGTAAATTTCATTCAATTTAATATAACGTACAGTACTTCAACAGCTTTTGTATAACGCGTTTGTTGTGGTCAGCATACAGGTACCTCATCTGTTAAAGTCGTGACTATTCAGTTTTATAACTTTCAGTATAAAAGTTGAAGGAAGTTCACAGTATACGCCAAGTTCGACTGTGTTTCGAGTTTCGATCATATGATTCATATATCATATTTTATAAGATAACATTAATTACAACGATGAATTAAACCGGTATATGATAATCATCAAAATATCTCTCAAATTCTCAATTAACCACCATATATAATTAATTTATATCACTAGCTGTTAGTTAGTTATACTGTTTTATTTATATTTTTTTTTAATTTTCTCAAGCCAGTGAAAATTTTATAGCTATAGCTTCGATCTTAAAATCTATAGGATCTATAGGCATTAATCTCGGCCAACCAGTGCAACCCACCTTTTTAAATGTGACATTTTTATAAACCCCAATAAAAAGGTGTTATTTATTTAAATCAACTTTTATTCTTATGTTTGTAACTTTGTATTTACTATATTAATTGTGTATTTACTATTTACTTATAAACTGGAAATTTTGACTGCAAGATACTGTACAGATACTGCATGTACAGTACTGTACATGTAAATTTTGAATCCTGAATAAATATCAAAAACAGGTGCGGTATTCTCATACATAAGGCCGGTTAATTGGCTGCATGGGCTGGCTTTGATCGTCAGTCCTGGTAAAACGAGTGCTCGATTAAATGTGCCTTTGAACTTTGAAGTTTGAAAAAAATTTAAAAAAAAAATGAATAATATTAAGTTAAATTGACTTAATTAAGTAAACAGCTACCCTGAGTCCTGATCGATCGAGTCCTGAGTCCTGACTCTGGTCTTCAACTTTAAGAACCCCTATATATATAGCTAACTATCCAACTCTGCATATTAGTAGTTAGATAGATAGATAGTACCTAGCGGAGTTATATACAAAATAAATAAATAAATCAAAAAATAAATTTTAAGATATATAAGCTGATTACATGACCTTGAGGGTACGTTTTTTATGATAACTGTAATCTACATATATATATACAGATCGAGTAAACCTGCCTGATTTATAAACGTGCTCTTTGTTAACTAATATGGTAATTATAATATATAGTACGATTGTAATGTAATGTACTGTACGTACAAGAAATTTTAGAAAAAAACTGGTTATATACTTTGAAATTTGAAATATTAAAATATTAACTTCTTTAATTCTTTCTTTCTTTTACTTTTAATTCTTATAACATTAATTAGATCAACAAATTTGTTAACTTCTAAACTTCTCTTTAAGGCGATTAATCCTATATCTATAATATTCCTTTCAATATAGCTATAGGAATGAGAAATATCTATACCAAACATTATAAGCTATAGTAGTAATTCTTCTCCAGCAATAATGCTAACTCTAAACTGGGTCAAGCTCGGCTACCAAGAATAGCTATTATACAGTTAATATATAGTAATTGCTTATATAAACTATAATTAATTATACATCTAGCTATATGTAGGCTTTTATAAATTAAGAATTAAGGAATTTAATATTATCTAATATCGACAATTAAATATAACCCCTGTTTCATATAAGTTACATTGTACGTAATTGATTTAATTATAAACTTCAATTAAAAGATATATATTATAATTTACATGGCTGGTTAATAATTAAAATTATACTTCGACTCTTCGAGTTATGAACCTACCATGTAATATCTTAAGTTCTTAACGTACGTTCCTTTCCGTATAATAACTGTTCATGAATTTGCTCATTTTAAATAGATAATGGCTGGTATAGGTATAATTAATTAATGGTAAAACTGTTAAATTATATTGTGGTAAACCGTAAAAGTTGTAAAACACATGCACAGTTGATTACAGCAAAATTCATTAGCTATAGCCGCGGCAATATATTTGCTACCAAATTGACACCGCAAAGCCAAGGAATAGCTCATCATCACGCACAAAAATGCAAAAGCTGCTGCAGGGGTGCAGAAGTGGCTTTGCGGCGTCTGGGGAAAGATCACCGCTCAGCCGTACATTTGATATTTTTAGCTATAATTATAATAATTAATTGCGCCACCTTGCGGCTAATAGCCGGCTATATAGTCGATTACCGTTGCTATTAATATTGCGGAACGGAGACCATGCGCTTTTGCGCAATTATTATAATGTTGTATTATAAGAAGTTACTAATTAAGTCAATTTAAGTGTTATACTTTAAGTAATTCAATTTTACTTAATTGATATAAAAAACCTCTCAATCAATTGAATAGTGAACAATCAATTCTGTACTAATTATAAACATGTTTATGATAAAACTTTGTTAGTATATCTTGCATTGTTTTTTAGATATAGCTAAATGCACCCTGTTATAACTGTAATTCGAGATTACCCCTTTTTCTGGGAAGGAGGATTGCAGTATACTCTGAACATTTAATTGTAATTTACAGTGTCAATTCTCCTACTTAAATGGTTCGGTTCTTGGTAAGTCATTATAGATAGCCTAGCGCTATAATAAATGAGATGTATGTGAAAGTTGTTTATATAAAGCTGTAAGTCCCACCATGTTATATATAATCCTTTAATTTAATTTACTTAAAATCCTTCGATCGGTTATACCCCCTTATTGCTGACTCGATCAACTGTCTTAAATGTTTTTAAATGTAACACCTGATAATGAAAGTAATAGTCCAAGTTGGGGTAAAATATCCTTTGAATCAAAATCCCTTTAATTCATTCATTTACATCATATCAGTTTTATGTTATCAGCGCTATATAGTATGTAGTTTTGTTCTTGGTACTTCTATATCACGATTGAATTAATTGTATAGAAAACATATAGCTACAGTATCATGGTATTACCTGAGTTAAATAATTTAATTTGAAACCAAATCAACAATACCGACGAGTTAATATATATATATTCCATTAGCATGAAATATATATATAGTTGAAGGAGCTGATCCGGAAAACATAATGATTTACCGTACGTTTGTTTATTTGTATATAGTCCAAGACTCATATAGCTATGACAATTGATCTATAACGTTCATAATTAATCAATCATGCATCACTAGATATTTATAACAATGATCATCTGGTGATATATACGCAAATAGCATGATAAATACTCATATACATGATTACAATTCAATTGCACAATGAATTATGTTTACAAGAATTGATTATTGAGATAGCTAGCTATATAGCTATGTAGCGGGCAGCCATTTAATTGAATTGAAGATTAAAATTAAGTGAACGAGCTAGTTCCTTAACTTTAATTGACTACGTACCTTTAAGCTTAATTTTATTTTATAATCTATACAGTATTTTGAAAGCCCCATGATCAATATAGATTTAAATCAATTAATTGCCGTTTTTTTGAAGATATATATAATCTAGAATGAATTGTATATAATTGGAAACATATATAGTTGATCTAATATATGTAAATTTAATGACCCTAGCTGAAGATTCCAGAAACACGGGGTAAGAAAGAAGTAAAAATGTATCTATAAAGAAATACATACTGTAAATGGTGGTAGCCTATGCATTCAACAATGTTAGAGTGTATAGTATAATTATTCTGTTTACCGATATCACAGTTAAAACCCAAGGAAATAGTTTTTAAGTAACCCCAAGGGAAACCATTCTGGAAAATTCAGAGATATTCAAATAACTGGGAAATCAAATTTGTGAATCATGATTGACTGATTAATGAAACCAAACCTATACTTCCAATTCTATAATTTGAATCCAGACATCAACTCATTCAACTGACATTAAACTATATGCTTTCTTTTTATTAAATTTTGTAGTAATCAAATTGAATAAAAATATTCAGAAAAAGGTATTGCTTAAAAACATGATTAAAGCTTCATAAATGTCATTATTATATGATGAAGAGGCGCCAAAAATGAATTGTTAGGATATAGGTACCTTATAATTTAAACTACCCAGAAATTAATAACTATGATTTTAAAAAACTGGTTTCCCCAAGTTAAATCTTTGTTAACCTATGATATGTATTATCAACCAGCCATTACAATATTTAATTTAAATATTATCCAAATGGAAATGTTTTAGATGAATTTAAAGGATATTAAGATGGAAATCATGCAAATGATATTTGTACTAGAAGATCAACTTTAGTTTTTATTTTCACTTTTAATAATTCTCCTATGTATTGTAATTCAAAAGATTCAAAAACTTGCAGCTATGTATTCAATTGAAGCTGAACTAACTGATATGATAGGTACAGGTAATGCTTTCATTTATCTAAAAGAACTTATGATTTTCATGGGAGAGATGAATGAAAAATATTCTGAGAATTTTAAGATTGGTTTCACCAAATTTACTCCATTAAACACTCTTAATCCAATTGGTAATGATTATAAATTATATAAATGAACTGATTTCCATAAATTTGAAAAATTTAGGATTTATGTTGAATATTTCAATGATTCAAATCTATTCACAAAAATGGCCAACCCATATTAAATTGAAAAAGTAATATGAATAATCAAATTATTAGCCTTTTTAAAAAACGGTGAATGACCATTGAATATTACCAGAAGTACTAATTATGAACAAAGATAGTAAATGATGTGTATTTTTAACCTCAGGTAATAATCCGCAGAAATCAATTTGATTAACAACCACCAGGAACAAGTACAGTGAATTGAAAGTTGGAATTGAAGAATAATACATTGAAATCAGACAAACATTCACCCATCTTTAATCAACTTTAATAATTATTTGAAATATACCTAAGGAAGTCTTAGGGTTCTTAGAAAGAACTGCTGCATATGGATATTTGTTGAACCAGTGGAATCAATACTTTTTCTCATATTGCTTGTTAAATGCCTTTAACTATGTAACGATGGTTGGTAAGACATATTCTGAACTTTCTGAAGCACACTTAGTCAGTTTACAGGAATCTATGAGTCCAGGAGGCCATGAGTCCATGAGTTCTACAACTTCTACTTCGTTCAACCACAAAATAAAAAAAATAAATCGCTAAAGACTCACTATAACATACTACTTTTTCTTAATTTATAGTCATAGACAGCACTAACAGATTACTACTAGTAACTGGATAGATATTCAATTGTATTAAACTCCATTTCTGGTTTTGTTGATACCCATTTGCTTAGGTACACTAAAATAAGAAATAGCTAAAACCAAGTGTTTATTATACATAGTTCCCAAACTCATAGATTCAATTTCTTTAACCATGGCTAAGAGACTAAGGTTTTCAGGATTACAAAAGGAAGTTTTAAAATTATATAGACAATGTATGAGAAGTGTGATTGTCAAACCTGTGGTACGTATAGTTTTATTAGATTCCAATTTTAGAAACTTTTGATTATGCAGGAAGTGAATGGTACATATTAGATGAACTATAGTTATTTACAGTTGTCTGTTTTTTTCATAAGAGTTCATTACTTTATAATAATATCATAGTCAAAAAGGAAATATAGATATTGGGATGCACTATTCATAGCCAACCAAACTTTACAACCATTAGTAATCAATAGAACCTCAAGATCCAATATAACAAAATTCAACAAGAAAACTATAAATTTATCATAATATTTGGAATTATAATCTATCCATTCTTTCATTTCTGGATTATTTATTCAATCATTCTGATCAATCTTTCAAAACTATACTCGATCTAAACATCTAGAAGATGAATACTAACTTTTAATTAATATAATTATAGGATAAAAGAGATCACTGGACGACATTTATTCATTCAGAGTTTAATAAACATAGAAATGTTAGCAGACGAGACTTTGCTACTATAGAACATTTGCTTAGAGTTGGCTATAGAAGATACGATATGTATAAGAGTCCAAGCATAAGAGATGTCCATTAATTTCTCTTCACAATCAGAAACCAGATCTGTTTAATAGTTTATCTAATACCTCTGATAACTTAATGACAAAAAAACAGGATTGAAACGTTGAATTATCTACTATATTTCAGTTTATTTATTTAATTTTAATTTATTTTGATATGCATGGGATCTTGTAAGAGATTTTTATTTTTATTTACATTCACTAGCATTAATTATATATTTTTATTAACTCAACTTACCCTTCTTACTTACTTGTTTATATAGGCCTTTAAAAGTTTCTTACCTATTGTTTTAGATTTACATTAAGTTAAAATATACCAAAAAATCTAAAACTCAAGTACTACTAATGATTTTTGACGAACAAAATGCTTGAATTATGATAATCCAAGTAGTTCCAATATATCACCGTACTCCCAATCTCCTTTGACTATTGATACCTGTAACCTTAGACCTAATATTGATCCTTGAGTCCTTCATTCTAATCAATCTGCTGAAAAAGTAGTGCGCTACTCACATCATATTTTTTTTTTAATTTTTTTTTTTTTTAATTTTTCACTATAATAATTTTTTTATAATTTTTCACTTTTTTCTAAGTACTTTTATTAATTACAAAGTGAATTCTTATAGTCTATTAGGTTAATAATTAATATTCAAAATGGAATTACAAGTTTCACAAAGAGATACAGATGTTTTATTAAAACAAAAGAACATTTTAGAATCAAAAGTTTTAGATAAATATAGATTAGCAGGTCAAGTTTCACAAACATGTTTATCATATTTAATTTCATTAATTAATGATTCATATCATTTAGGCAATCATGCCAATTATTCTGCTGCTGAATTATGTTTATTAGGTGATAGTTATTTGAAATCAGCTTTAAAAAATGTTTATAATCAAGTTAAAGAAAAAGGTATTTCACAACCAATTACTATTGATGTTAATGATGTTGTTGTTGGTTATTCTCCAGAAATTGATGAAGAAGTTAATATCTTTTTCAAGCCAGGTGATATAGTTACAATTAATTTAGGCTGTCATGTTGATGGTTATACATCAAATTTATCACATACATTAGTTATTTACCCACCAGGTGTTCAATCAGAAGGTGATTCATCATTAAAGCCAACAGGTCCATTACTTGGTCCATCAGCAGATTCCATTTGTGCTGCTCATATTGCTTCTGAAACTATTATTGCTTTATTAGGTGGTTCATTAACTCCAGAAAAATTACCAGCTTCATTGGTTGGTAATAGTAAAGTTGTTACTGGTTCATTAATTAGATCTATTGTCGATTCAATTGCTGAATCATTTAACTGTATTGTTGTGCCAACTACCAAAGTTAGAAGAATAAGGAGATTTTTAGCAGGTCAAGCTGAAGGTTTAGTTGCAGAAAAAGATTTTAAAGGTGTTGTTTGGTCTGAATCTGATCAAGAATTGAAATTAATACAAAAGTCTAATAAATTCAATAATAATGAAGAAGATCAACAATTAATTTCTTATGATAAGTCTAAGAATGCTTCAGTTAATAATAATTCAGCTATTCCAACAGATGAATTTGTTGTTTCACCAGGTGAAGTTTATATGGTTGATATTAAGATGGCACCACTATCAGGAATTGAAGGACCAGGTTTAGTTACATTACAAACAGTTGATAATTTTACAGGTAAGAATCATTCTAAAGATACTTTCACACCAAAACCAAGTATATATATTAGAGATGTTACAGCTAGTCATCAATTAAAATTAAAAGCATCAAGAAAATTATTAAACAAGGTTGATAATGAATTATCAGTTTATCCATTTAAATTATCTCATATTTCTGATAATTTCCCAATTGATTTACATAAAGATATTTCCGAACAATTAAGATTAATTCAAACAGATATGAAACAAGCTAGATTAGGTATATTTGAATTAACCAATAGACATTTAGCTATTAATAAACCAATTCAAAGAGCCAGATTTTTACCATTACAAGTTATTTTAAATGCCAGTACATCCACAGGTATACATGGATATGATACAGAAAATCCAACATTACCAGGATTAGAATTACCATTACCAAGATTAGGTGTTACATCATTAAAATTAAGAACATTATTAAAGGCTAGTAAAGAAATTCCAGTTGCAAGAGAGTTATCAACAGTTGTTCTAAATAATAACAGTAATGAATTAATTAGACTAGGAGGTGGTTCTAAGACAGCCAAGGCAAGTTGGGTTCATTCTAATTATCAACTTG
The DNA here is from genome assembly GCA_030572235.1 of Ambrosiozyma kamigamensis. Classification (NCBI taxonomy): domain Eukaryota; kingdom Fungi; phylum Ascomycota; class Pichiomycetes; order Pichiales; family Pichiaceae; genus Ambrosiozyma; species Ambrosiozyma kamigamensis. The sequence continues at coordinate 25,301 of JAJLZM010000352.1, forward strand.
GAGGACCATTTGTTCAAGGAATTACTGAATTGATTCAATCTACTCAAGATGCAAGATTTGGTATTAAAATTAAGGAATGCCAACCTATGAATATCAAAGTTGGCAGTGATGCGACTGTCAGTGGTGAGGTTGAGATGGAACTTTAGATAATCTTTGTTTTTGTATATCATTCTAATTAATTTAATATAGAGAAGTACCTACGTAGAAATGAAATTTGAAAATGGGGTACCCCAGCGCACCCGTGCACCGCTCTGCCATCCGGCACGCGTGTCAGCAGCATTCCCAGATCGAAACAGCTGGAAGAAGAAAACGAAAACACTCAGCTGCTCCAAAAGTGTTTTTTTCACACTACAACTGTACTCAGAGTCCCCTCTCCTACTTTATCTCCCCCATAATAACACTACTTAATTCACATGTATGTATACCACTCCATTCAATGCATTTCATTCGTGTCTCAATTGTTCCCCAACTCCAACCAGCTTCTAAAGTTATCACGTCAGATTTTTTGTTTGCCTTCTCCTTAATTGATCCTGTGGTCTTCCAATTTTAACCATTTTTCACCTTCTACATCTTCATTAAGTATATACCATCCCACTACATTTGCAAGTGATTTGATTTAAGATATTACACGTAAGAAATTACTCAATACATATTTAACTCACTTTTAATCTGTGTTTTTTTTTGTTTTTCCTTAATTTTCTCAGCAATTTACAGCAACAATTAATACTTGCAACCTTCACACACTCTGACTTATCATATACTACACATCTTCTACCGATAGTACAACTACAACATTTACTATATTTCATCAATTGTTTTCGTTTTCCTGATCTTTCCTGAAGCAACTCGCCTACGTCTGCCCCTTCTAAATTTGAGCGTGGATTCTCGCGGACCGCCCGGTGAGTGAACAAGGTGAAGAATAGCGGGGCTCGTAACCAACTGAGCTTTAAAGCAGTTTGAGGAACTTAAAGACATATCATATTCTCTTCTTTCTTTTAAGTGTTAATTTGATTACTAACCTTCTTACTTTTGAATAATAGTTTCCATAATGTCATCAACTCGTGAAGATTCCGTCTACTTAGCTAAATTAGCTGAACAAGCTGAAAGATATGAAGAAATGGTTGAAAACATGAAGGCAGTTGCCTCTGCTGGCCAAGAACTATCAGTTGAAGAAAGAAATTTATTATCCGTTGCTTACAAGAATGTCATTGGTGCTAGAAGAGCGTCATGGAGAATTGTTTCCTCAATTGAACAAAAAGAAGAAGCTAAGGGTAACGAATCACAAGTTTCACTTATAAGGGAATACAGATCCAAGATTGAAAAAGAATTAACTAATATTTGTGATGATATCTTGAACGTTTTAACTCAACATTTAATTCCTTCTGCTCAATCAGGTGAATCTAAAGTTTTCTACTACAAGATGAAAGGTGATTATCACAGATATTTAGCTGAATTTGCTGTTACAGAAAAACGTAAAGATGCTGCTGATTTATCATTAGAAGCTTATAAAGCTGCTTCTGAAGTTGCTGTTACAGAATTACCACCAACTCATCCAATTAGATTAGGTTTAGCTTTAAATTTCTCCGTTTTCTATTATGAAATCTTAAATTCCCCAGATAGAGCTTGTCACTTAGCTAAACAAGCTTTCGATGATGCAATTGCTGAATTAGATACCTTATCTGAAGAATCATACAAAGACTCAACATTGATTATGCAACTTTTGAGAGATAACTTAACATTATGGACTTCTGATATGTCTGAAGCTGGCCAAGATGAACCAACCGCTGAAAAGTCTGCTGAAAAGCCAACTGAAGAATAGATTTATCATTAATTTAATTTAGTCTAATTTTTGTTGTGTGTATAAAATAATATTTTTTTCTTTATCGAATTGCCGCTACTGCCTTCTTTACGTTGCTTATTATTATTATTATTATTACAACTTGAAGAGATAGAAGAAATCTATACTGCTTTTGTGTTTTTTTGTTTGTTTATCCCCTTTTTTTCCCTTCTACAATTTTTTTAGCTAGTTGCTTGAATTTTATGAATTTGTTTTTATTCTTTTCTTACTTCATACCTTTTTTTTTGTCTATTATATGTTACCTACTCTATATTATATTTATCATCATCATCATTCCTTTTTCAGAATTCTCAAAGCCTACTAGTTTAGTTTTTTCTATTATGTCTTCTTTATTATTTTTTAGTTGGTTGAACTTGGTTCTCTTCTTTACTTTTTCCTTCTCTTCTTCCCTATTTTTTTTGTCTCATCATTCCTGCAAGATACCATCCTCTGTTTTGATTTATTATTATTATTATTACTGATTGAGTAGTTTGCAAGGTTTTGTTGGCTGTATCCTGCAATTCACCAGCTTTAAATATATAACTTTAGTTGTGTTTTACTTTGTCCTTTTTTGTTTTTTTTATTAGAAAGATGATTTCTGAATCTGATTGATAATGTCCTAATTCTTATTTTAGTTGGATATGATATACTTAAATAGTATAGAAAATAAAATGTTGTAATTATAAAAAAGCTGATTAGCGATTAGCTGCCATTTGAAAAGTTCCTGTAACTATATTGCGTGGTGTCCTCAGTAATAAGTAAGTGTACGTTTACCATCACCTCTTTCAAGTACACGTTTTTCTATAGATTCACAACTATTATATTGCTTATTTTACAATGGATGATATAGATTTTGAAAATACAAGTGGTTCTGATTATGGCACCTTTTTTAAAGGTTTAAACCTCTTAGTTGCTTTCATTGCAGTAAGTAGCTCAGTTTGATAATTTTAGGTTTCCGAATTATAATTCAATTGTATTACTAACAAAGAATTTCAAATTTCATTGATTTAATATAGTTTTTATCAGGAATAAGTGAAGTTTTTACAGGTTTTGATTATTTCTTCCAAGGTATATATGTTGCAATCTTAGGTTTATTAATAGGATACTTAGAATTTAAAATACCATCTCAATTATTTACTTATGCTTCTTCATTTTTTTCATTTTTAGGTAGAGGATTAATCTATTTTTTAATTGCAATTTTAAATTTCCATGGTGGTTGGTTTAGAATCTTTAGTGCTGTTATAGTTTTATTTGTTGGTTTAATTTATATTGTTTTAGAATTTATTCCTTCAATTCAAGCACCCGAAAACATGCAAGGTGATCATGGTTTAGCCACCGATTCATTAGACGATGTCATCTAATCTAATTAAGTTCCAATTGCAAGAATCTATTATCAATTTTTCTTATTTTATAATTAATTGGCAATTATCGTTTGATGATGCTGTATTTTATATTTATTGTTGTTTTTTAAACAACCAGATTATATATTATTGTATTATCTTATTCTATATCTTTTTTAATGTAACACATCAATTCATCATGAGCTGATGATTTATTTTTTGCTATATTTTTGCAGTCAGTAAATAGTAAATTGAAAACTAAAAAGCAAAAAAAAAATAAACGACAACTGCAGGATTCGAACCTGCGCGGGCAAAGCCCAAAAGATTTCTAATCTTTCTCCTTAACCACTCGGACAAGTTGCCAATTTTTGAAAATTTTTTGACGTGGGTTAATAAGCCTTGCGATTTTGAGCGCGCTTCCGCGCATGGTATGAAGACCCAC